>VZTJ01003902.1:330597-422311 GCA_013397795.1 Orthonyx spaldingii
TACTGGTGTGGGAGGGACATTCCACAACAAGCAAAGATCTTTTCTCCTGGGCGGCTGCTGATTGTAACGCTGAAAACCATAAGAACTGTATTTCTTGTGGAGAAGTCAACGTGGTAAAACAAGAGAAAACTCCTCTCCCTAAATAAACTGAAGAAAAACTAATTTAGAAGTGGTAAACTGACTGAAAGTCAAAGTGTTGTGTTTTTTGTATTGTCATTGAAAAAATAGAGAGGTGGGAAGAGCAAAAGTGTTCTGACAGTTTTGTTCTGGTTCTTAATTTTTTTTTCTTCCTTTTAAGTGTGTTAATAAACTTTCTTCATATTCTTTAAAGTTTAAACCTGCTTTACCTATTCGCAATCCTTATCTCACAGCAAAATCGAATAAAATCTGGTAAGTGTGCTGACATTTAGCCAAAAACTCTAGTGAACGAACTCAAACCACTACACAAGGCTATCCTGAGATGTGAACAGAGCTGACTTTTTTGTTTTCCTGTTTCTCTTCACCAAGGCTAAATAATACTTTCTAAAAATCTCCTAGGACTTTGTAAGTCTGTCACTCCTCAAGGTGACTCATCGTGAAACCCAGCCTGATGGGAATTTTGGGTGTTTGCTGAATCTGTGCAGTGTGATCCAGAAAATCATTTTTCAGAATATTTCACTAGAATTTCCTATGCCGTTCAATCACTTCACATCTTCTCCCCCATTTTTCCTCTGGCAGCAGGAGCAGAGCTGGGACTGCCAGCAGTCGTGAGGCTTTTGGGGATTAAAAACACATTTTACAGACTGCAGAGAGTCAAGGTGGTCATGGACTACAAATGACTCTCTTTTTTTTGTAGATTCACAGTTTGCAAATTGATAGAGCTGTGGGTTTCAAGAAACTTGACCTAAACTCTGTCCCCCAAAGTTATTTCTTACTCCTACATCCTGCCCTATGTTTTTGTCCTAGGTTGCAATATAAGATATATTCTATTACCATCTCCACAAGCTGTTAAAACAGGTGGGGCACTGTTCGTTACCTCCTGTCATGACTCACCCCTGATAACTCCCTCTGGGTGTTATCTCTGTTAATGGGCCGTCAAGATCCCACTGCATGACTCACTGGAATTACCTCATCCCATTGTGAGATGCTCCGCCCAGGAGGAAGGAGCCAAGCATTCCCACCTGGATATAACTTGGGCTTTGGAACTGCACAGTTCAGCCCTGCCTACTGGATTCCCAGAGGACAAGAGCTACCACTGGACCTTCAGGTGGAGACCAGACTTTCTACAGGATCACCTCTTCAACAGAACCACTTCACTTGGACTGCTACCGCCACCCTGACTAACGGGGTGTCAGGTTGTATCTGACTCTCACAGTTTCTTTCCTTTTATTATTGCATTTATTTTAATTTTCCTATTAAATTTTAATTCTGACTTGCAATCTCCCACTGGTTTATTTTCAAACTAGTACAATTTTCTTTCAGTAGCTGGGCATTCTTTTCCAGCCAAAGGGGGAAAAATGAGGAAATCCTACAAGTATATTTCCCTTTCAGTGTGTAGGAGGGAAAGAGTGGAACTGCCCAGCGGCACCAGCATGTGGCCACCCCAGTCCTCAGGTCCATATGATGGCACAGCTGATGATGTGGACAAGGGCAGAGGCAATCCCAGCCTCTCCTAAGCCCAAGGTCACTGGGCTGGGGAACAGAATGGTTTAAAAGCTCCCCCACGCCACCTCCCCAGACAGCTTGGCCAAAGGGCAGGTCAGGCTGAGACAGTTCATTCCCTTCTCCTTGATCTTTCCCTTTTCCTTGATCTTCCAGACTTCACAGGAAGTCTTTGAAGCAGTGCAAATAAGGGCAGGAGCTGCTGCCTTAGGTTTAGATCCTCACAACTTACATCCATCCTTTACCCAGTCCGAGATGTTCTGTTGAACAATAGATGCAGATACTGGAGGCTCATTAAGGCCCTTTTCTCCAAGCACCAAGCTGGAGCATATTCAGGTTTTCCAAGGCTGGACATCATTTAGCCAATGTGCATCCTTCAGAGCATCTCTGAGGCAGACATTTAGCCTGTTAGCCTTAATATTACTTGAAGATTGCAGACATGATTCTTGCTCATTTTCCAAATGTGCTTCAGATTTAGTCTAAAAAAAAAAAAAAAAAATCCCAGTTATTCCATTCTCCAGGAAAATGTTACAAAACAAGTTGCCCTTCCAAACCCATTTCATGTTTCTTTACACTTTTTTGTTGAAAGTGGGAGAAATACAATGTAAGAAAACAGGGCTGCATCTGATTTCCATTCATGTGGGAGGGTATGTTTCAAATGTTGTACAGCATTTTCTAACATAATTAATAGAACAAACTAATATTTTTTTGCATTCATCTTAGGAATTTATTGCAAGTGCCAAGTGATAACTTGGACATGGATTAGGCCATCAGCATCAGAAAAGAAATTCAAAAGTCTGGGTGGGAGATTTTGAAGGGCAATTGAGATTTATAATATGTGATTTATAAATTGTAATTTATTCTCTACAATTTATGAACTGTGATTTACAATCTGTGGCCATTCCTTTATTTTTTTTTACTTTGTTTTGCTCAGGTATCTTAATCTTGTTCACTTTGAATTTAATACATGTCATAAAGCCATTTCTTTATTTGCAAAATTTGCTGGAAACCTCTAAGTGGAAACAGCATTATGGTACTTATGAATTATGACATTAGATCTTCAGAGCTCATGCAATAGAAGCACTAAGTGAACTTAGAAGAAAACATGGCAAAAGCACAAGCACAGTTCTCTCTCTGGTGAGTTTCAGTTTTGCAGTGTTTCCCTGTAGCTGCACCAGTCACCAGCTGAGTGCTGAGACTCAGTTTCAACGTGTGCCTGAGCTCCTGACTGCCTGTTCATTTTTTGATCAAGCAAAAGGCTGTTCCTGGGGCACTGTAGGGGGTAGAAGAGGCTCCTTAAAGATGTCACAGCCTAGAGGGGTGCTGACTGCAGCAGAGCTCACCTGACCCTTCAGATGACTGCACTGCCAGGGCTGAAGTGGGAAGAGGGAGAGAGATGCTGAGACCACAGTGATGCCCAGGCAACGAGCAACAGGGCAAGAGGACACAGCCTTAAGCTGCACCAGGGGAGGTTAGACTGGACATTAGGAAGAAGTTCTTCACAGAAAGGGTGATTGGGCATTGGAATGGGCTGCCCAGAAAGGCGGTGGAATCACCATCCCTGGAGGTGTTGCAGAAAAGACTGGGTGTGGCTCTCAGTGGTGTCAGTGGGTGACAAGGTGGTGTTGGGTCACAGGGTGGCCTTGATGATCTTGAAGGTCTTTTCCAGCCCAGTTAATTCTGATTCTGTGATTCTGTGTCTGCACTTGCTCCCAGGAGCAGCATCTCCTCACAGCCCAGCCTCATCCCACACCTGAGGGACACAGGAGTGAACCTGGCCCCTCCAGAGCCATTACACACACTCTAAATACAACAGCAACTGGTGGCATGAAATTTGTCTCCCTAAATGATTTTGTTTGGGTGTATAACACAGCACTGGCCAGGGTGCAATTGCTGCCAAGCCCTTGCCTTCCCCTTCTACCACTCAGCCTCCAACAAAACTAATGCCAGTGCTGTTGAAAGTAGGATGTCATAGTGCAGCACACACATACACAGGATCCCTTTAGATTCTGGTTTATATCTGCAGTGAGAACCTTGGCAGCTGTAAAAATATATTTTGGTCTGGTCACTAAGCTAAAGATTTTTTTTCCCTCTAATTTCATACACAGTTACTGAAAGAGTCAGGGCTTTTGGCAGTGACATTGCACAGTTCTGTCAGCTAATCCCTCCCCCTATACACAACTTTAAAAATGATTAATGAAAATCCACCCTGGCCTGTATGATTAATATATTTAAACAATTTGAAAATGGACATGGTTTTCATTGTTTTCTGCTTTACAATGGGATGCTTCATCAGAATGGAAGAAAGTGGAATGTTAACAGGGCCAGAATGTTAATTACTTACATCTGAGCCCCCCAAGCTCACTATAAGCAGCTACAAACACGAGCATCTGGAAGTGACAAACAGATTTTTACAAGGCATTACACTGAATTTATCCCGTATTAGTGGCTGGATATATCAGCGTGTCTACAGCAGCTCCTTAATTTTGGTTGAACTCAATGCTCTTCATTTACTGCCTGCGCTCCTGGGCAAGTGCTGCTGGGCACTGTTGGACAGCAAGTAGGATGTGATCCCACAGGACCATCAGTGTGGAAGAGACCTACAAAATCATCTACTCCAACCATTAACCAGCACCACCATAACCACACTGACACCATGTCCCCAGGGACCACATCCAGACAGCTCTCGTGACTCCACCACCTCCCTGGGCAACTTATTCCAATGCCTGACCACTCTTTCAGTGCTTGACAACCCTTTCAGTAAATAGTTTTTTCCCAATATCCAATCTAAACCTCCCTGGGTGTTTCCTCTTGTCCTGTCACTTGTTACCTGGGAGAAGAGCCTGACCCCACGTCTCCTTAGGCAGTTTAGAGAGTGGGATGTCCCCTGTTTGTGACAGACGGGGTCCATCTGCCTTAAAGAAGAAAAAGGATCTTTTTGCAGGAGTTAGCGGGGTGCACGGAAAGAGCTTTGCACTAGACTTGAAGGGAGAAAGAGATAAAACCAAATGTGCTAGAGATAAGCCAGGGCATGGCCACCATGATCTGAGGGGTCTTTTCCAACTTAAATGATTCTATTATTCTACAATCAAAAAACCCAAAATTCTGCCGCCGACACCAGGCTCAAAGCAAGGTATTGATCTGCAGGGTCTTCCTGTTTCTGCTCTCATTCCTGGCCACCAGAAGGACAGAGAGGAGCTCTATTCCCACTCCAGATCCCTTAAGCGCTCATCCCAGGGCCCTGAAGTCTCTTGATTGACCTCAGATTTCTTGTAGGAACTTCCCTGTTGTCCAGCTGGAATATCAGTAATGAATAATAATCTGAGGGCTGCACCAGGGTGGGAAGGTTTATCTTCATTATCTTCACATCTTTAACCTGGGCCCTGGGGAGAGGGCAAACATCCCCACCAAGTGGGTCCAGTTTGCATAAGGGTGCTTCTGTTCCCTTACGAGAGAGTCTCCCATGACCAATAACCAGTCTTTTTTCCTTTCTGGAAGTAGTTTTGAGGCAGGACATAGGCTGACACCTTCATACTAGAGAACCACTGTCCTTGCCACTGCTCAGTTCCACTGTCACCTACTGTCCAAGGGCACCTTGTGATGGCCTTTGTCATCCAAAGGAACAGGCAGGGACACTCTGAAGCAACTCAAGCGTGAATAGACTGGCAGTAGAAAAGTATTAATGAAACCAAACCTTCCCTCTGCAACACACATACACAAAATAAGCAGTTTTATCCTGTTATTTGAATAGGAAATTATCAATTACCTTTGGGTTTTGGGATGTGTTAAGTGGGGAGGTGGGGCAGTCATGAAGGAGATGTGTCTGCTGTGCTGGGCAGGACTTGTCATCCCTGTCCCCTCTCCATTAAGGGTGTTCAGCCAAGTGGAGACAGTCTGGAGAATTCTGTGCATTCTGTCTGCCTGTTGGGAAGGCAAGGGAGTGTCATTCCAGTTCTCTCTTGATCTCCTTCCTCTGACACAGAGCACTCTGGCCCCAGCCCTGGCTAAGTGTAGCACTGGCAGCCTCTCCTTGTCATTACAAAAGCATTTCTGTGGATTTAAATGGGTTTTTTGTAGGCATAGCTAGAACTACACGAGACTTTAGGCATCCAAAATAAGACTTTAGCACCTCCCACTCAACACTCATCCCCAGCACCCACAGCTCTGTGCTCAAAAGTGTACAAATGTACTTAAGTCTGTGCTTCAGGGTGTGCCCAGCACTGCCCCTGGACTGTGCTGCTCAGTGCCTGCCTCAATGTTAGGCCCTGTTATGACCACAGATGTGGCATTTTTCTACATATTTCACACAAATGGCTTGATTCATTCAGCAATCTCTGAGCAGCCCCTGGAATGATGCACTGTTTGAGATGCTGTGGTCAGGGTGGCTTTCCTTCTGAGCCCAGAGGGTGACAGGGTGGCATGACTCCTGCTTCAACAATGCCTGCATTCCTCTGGGGAATACAAGGGGTCTGACTTCAGCTTCTGGGGCTGGGAGGCCAGACACAGATTTCTCCCCTCCAAGTGTCAAACTCCTTGGGCTGTCCTGAGAGAGGAAGGTCATTCCCAGCCTTCCTACTCAGCTTACTGCACATGACTCCCAGCAATGAAAGATGCATTTAGCTGAAGTCAGTGGGGGCACAGTTTCTTTCCCAGCTGTGAGAGTCACCACAAGAGATGTGAGTCTGCATCCCTTGGGCAAAGGAGGAAACTGACCTCTCCTCAGTGGGTGCCTCAGCCACTGGGTTTTGCACAACCAGCCTACTGCTGCACTCCTGGCCAGCTACTTCTGATGAAAGATGTGGTCCTAGTGAGGTCCTTCAGATGTGAAAGGATTGGCAGCTGATTTCAGGAGACTCCCAGGCTCTAATGAAATAAATAAGAATAAATAACAATAATTTTAAAGGATAATAATTAATAACCATGAATAATGAAAAATAGATTAAGTAATAAAAGATAATTTAAAAGTACTAATGCTTAAGGTTTGAAAACTGATTGCTATCACGTGTGCAACATAAGCCATATTAAGATGGCTTAACTTAAAGTTTCCCTTTCCTGACTTCTTGTGGTTTTGAGACAGCAGAGGGATGGCTGGAGCTTTAAGGAACCTTTCTGTTATAACTCTCTGTATTAAAGAAACATTAATACGTCAATGCAGCATTAAGGATATGAGCATTTAAAAGTCATGCATTGTTCCTTTTCAATTAAACCTATTGTGTGACAGTAGAAACCTCTTCTTCCTCCTCTTGCCTCCCCAAATGACACTTGTTGTCAATTTAGTGACACTTTTAAAAACCCCACAGTACACCCAAGTACAAGAAGTTGTACCCACCAGATGTAGTAACTGAGCAGCTCAGTCAAGGGCTGAAAGTACTGTTATGATTTTCATTATTTTGCTTTGGGTACTTCTGAGTAATTTGAAGAATCGCACTGAAGTGAACCAAGCTGTGGTGTGTGAATTGCCAGTGTGTGAATGCATGGGAATGCTGGGAGGTTGGCTGCAGGAAGGATGGATATTCTGCATCTTGGGGCAGCCAGTCCACCAGACAGCTGGAGACTGTAGGTCAACACTGAGCTCTGTTTGTTGTTCTTCAGAAAAGACAAATGTCTCTTCCACCAGTATTTTCCTGCTTTAATATCCAGCCATATGGTACCACAAAAAATAAAGTATTATTCAGAGCAGTATCTGTGCAAACAACAGATAAAGCAAATGCCAAGCCAAGATACTTTAGCAGTGCCGACATCTTCAGATCAGAAAGGAAGGACTAGGCCAGAGGCAAGAAAATCTGTTTCGTCTTTCCACCACATGACATTCAGGGAAGTAAATGAATCTAGGCACTTTAATGTCATCAGGTTTTTAGGTTTTGAGCATTTGTTGCAGGATGTGCTCTCGGGAAATGAAGAAAACTGAACAAAAGCCCCACAAGATGAAGCTCTCTCTAGACTCACACAAATATGTAGATCAGAATGCCCTTGTATTTAGAAATGGACTTGCAGGGAACACAGTTCCTTTTTTCATAGCTGGCATACCTGAAATCAAATTGATTCCAAGTGAACTGTGTGAAGGATGAGCCCTGACAAATGGTGCCAATTGCTCCTCCTGACGTTGGCATTACAATGAATACTCATCATTTAAGTACACTCTGGAATTTGTAAATTAATATATATTGCCCTCCAAAAATTTCAAACCCTTGCTTTCTTTGGACTACGTATGCAAATCATATCTATAGTGTGTGAGGACAAGCTACAACTAGAAAAGTCTTATCATTTGGGGGCTGTAGAGTGAAAGTCACTTGAAATTTCTTTTAATTGAAGATGAAGCTTGAAGCTATGAATATGGGCAAATTTCTCAGTCCTGCTTCTCAATTTCCTGGAGGTGGACTGGGCTCTCAGGTGCTTGCACTCCACACTTCACCTACAGACCCCCTCCTGTGGGTATCAAAGGGCCCTTGCCACCAGCAGCAGAGTCCAATCTTGGTTTTCCATGTGTAATCTTGGCACTGTGGGATGGCACAGAAATTAAGAAATTAGGTCAGTGGTGTACTAGAGCAGTTTTGTGTTTTGCTTTGGGGTCAGTCTGCAGGTACCTGACTTTCTGGCAAAGCTCATGGTATGGCCTGCCCTGAGATGGAGCTGTGGTAGTGACCTCTGTGGCATGGGATACAGGAAGTCACATCCCCTGTGATTTTTGTAGTGACTTTATTGGCTCTTAAAGCTAAGCCAAACAACTCATGCCCATGGTGCATACAGCATTCATCTGCACGAGATACTGGGGCCCTGGTAAAAAATACGAAGAAGCTGCATCAGAACACAAACAAAAGGTTCCTCTAACAATCCTCTGATCACCAAGATTCTTCTGCAGTGCAGTCAGCCAGGTAAGGGGTGGAGTTCAGGGGGTCTGGTCTTGGGCTCCCAACTCTTGTATGCTTGAGGGATGCAGGGGAGAGGGTGCCCAGAGGTGAGGTGTGTAATGAGACTCACAGACTTTAGATTGGCCTCCATATGGGATTTGTTTAAAAATGCCACATGCAATTCCCATCTGCCAACGCAGAAGATGCTAAGGACAGTAGAGCTGCAGGTTCTGGATGTGTCACCTGGCAGTGCTGGACTCCACTGCCAATTTCCTTGTCAAAAAGAGGTGTTGTGGTAAGCAATGACAGTGACAGGGACACTCGGCGGTGGCTTTATCAATAGATGACTCCACTGGCTTAAATCCTTAGGCTGCAGGCAAAGGTAGCAACACTGTTAGGGTGCAGCATCTTGGCTCTAGGGAGGTTTTAGGCTCTCTCCCAGGAAACATGCCGAGTGAGGTGCTTCATCCAAACAAGTGGAAAGCACAGCAAGGAAAGCACAGGAATAAAGGACAGCAGCAGCCGTAAACCGCTGACCTGCAATGGCTGTGACAGAGTCTGCAGTGGCTGTGACAGAGTCTGCAGTGGCTGTCACAGAGCCTGCAGTGTCTGTCACAGAGCCTGCAGTGGTTCACATCACCGTGGATCTCGTGGCAAAGAGAAAGCCCCGCTGTGTGTTAGAGATCAACACAAACCTGTGACTCTTGCTGACACCTTTCCAGAGGGGCACAGCCAAAACCGCTCACCCTGTTTGCATCCAGCCCAAGGAGCTGTGCCAAATGCCAGCCCGTGGCAAAGGCAGGGATGCTGTTGAACAGCTACAAGGAGCCCATTGTCCCCTTGGCCACTTCCCCTTCAGCAACTGAGCCAGCTTTTACATGTCTCGGAGTCACTGGGGAGGGAGCTGGGGCAGGACAGCTTTGCAGCAGGTGGTACCACCTGTGCTGCCTAATCCCATCCAAGCTCAGCCACCACCCCGCTGCAGAGGCGGTGCCATGAGTCAGAGCCATAGAGGAGGCGAGCTGCAGCCCTGGCTCCAAGCAGAGAGTTTACACACTGGAGTTGTGCCTCTCAGACAGTCGGTGAATGTCAGGGTGAAACAGATGCCCATCCTGTTAGTCCTTCTCATGTTGGGAAATGCAGTTGGGATGCTGCTGGCAGGCAGAGAGCTGACATTTGGGAACATGGAGCTGTGCACGCTCCCCACTGAGTCACACACAGCAGGGACTCAATGCCAGCTTCCACACAGAGACTGGGCGTGGAAGGAGGCTTCCATGGAGAAAGTCCATGCTGCAAACTCTCGAGCAAACAGGCACACTGGACACAAGTCCTTTGAAGAGAAAGCACTTTTCAGCAGCATTACCTGTGTGTGTATCCAGTTCAAACTAATTCTCCAACAGCTTCCTGCCTTGTGACCCGACTACTGAAAAATATCTACAAGGGCCCAGTTGCCAAAAGGCTCTGACAGCACTACACTCCTTCAGTGAATTAGAAATCACTGGAAAATGTGTTCTTATTTAGCAGCTGGTAAGAACTACTAGGAGTCTGGACATCAGTATCTCACATAAACAGCTCTGAAGTGGTGCTGCTGTCTCCTGCCACATGCATTGATTCCTCAGGGCCAGAATAAGAAAAGGTGTAGTTTTAAATAACTGGTAATATAGGCATTTCAAAGAGCAGAGAAAAGGAATGCCTCTGGAGGAAATGGACACAGGAGTCCCCATGCTAGATATCAGCATTTGTCCCTCTCATTGAACAGTATCCAGCTCAGGGAGGTCTGTGTGCCACTTCTGAAGGCTCAACAAAAGATAACTGGGAGAAGCAAGCTATTCTCACTACTCCACTGGGCAGCAGTCTTCACTTCTACTGGGAAAATTTAGATAAGCTTGAAAACTCCTACTCTCATCCAGGAGAAAACAGAAGACTTCAGATGGGTGAAAAAGAGCTTTTCCATCCTGCCAAGTTTTTTCAAGCTTTCACAAATTTCCCTCATTCATGTTGAGTTGAAACTGAGACCTTTTGAAATGTTATATGTCAAAAAAGAAAGCCAGACCCCAGAATAATCAGCAGGTCTCAAGGCTATCAGCTGGGACATGGGAGGCCCAATTCAGCTCCCCATGTTCCCAGCCTGCTGGGGAGTTGAGGTTCCCCAGTAGTAGTTCTTGGCTGGCAACCTTGGGGGGAGCTTGTTCTTTCAAAGCAATGAGTGCTCCCTCAGAGATGGCATCTATGTTCCCAGTGCCCCTGCAAACTGCCAGAAAGCTTGAATTTCAGGGCAGCTGGTTCTGCCAATGGAACTGCAAGGAGAAGGTAGCTTTTGCACCCCATTATCTCTAGGAAATGTGCTTATAAATGAAGTCAGCTCTAAGACCTGGATCCACTTCTGATTCCTGGATTAGAAAGGGCATTATCAAAAAGAAAAGTTGGCAAAATGTTCTGACCACTTGGAAATAATTTCTGTCTTTAAGACAAAGGAAGTTTGAATGGAATGTCTTTGTTCCTGGCCTTTCACTTCATGGCATAAAATATTGACGAGTCCAAGTGAGTGCAAGGGAATTAGTAGAGTCTAAACACGACAGTGAGAAAAGAACAGGAAAAAAATGTATGCAGCTCATTTTTTTAATGGGATTTCAGCAAGCAAAGTGAACATCAAAATCAGATGTGTGCATTTTACCCTGTCCCAGGACATGCACCTGCAGGAAGCATTCACAGGGATGCAGATGCTGCAGATGGGGGTTGGTATATTGTTTCCCAATGGTCTGGAACATCTTCCCATTCCAGGCCACTGCCTATGCCTTTTAATTTTATCATAAATGAAAGCACAGACATTCACCAGGGCCACATAGGCTCAGAAGGAGGATAGAGGAAATCCTATGATATTCAGAGTATTCAAGAATAAATCAAATAGATTTTGCTAAATTAATGATGGTTTATGAATAGAAATGATAAGAGCTTCTCTGGAGGCCTGTCATGGTAGTAAAACTGGTCTCACAAAAGAATAAAAATTAAAAAGGGCCCACTTGCTCCTTCAAAATGTTACCCCCATCAATGGGTTTGAGGGACATTCAGGCCATTTGAGTCTGCCTCTATTCCATGTCCATCAGTGAGTCCAGGCTCATTTAGTCCTAATCCATCCCAGCTGCACACATGGCTGAGAGGTCTTTTGGATTCCAATGTCTGGGTTTCAATGTTGCTGCATGACTTTCCCATTAAGGAGTGCGGATAAGTCCAGCTCATCTGCTGGGAGGGCCTGGCCTTCGCTGGCCACTCCCTGGCAGAGCAGAACAAGCCATGTCTTGCCTTCTTTGGAAACCTCAGCCATCCCCAGGCACAACAGGGGGAGGGAAGGACACTTTGCTTTATCTTTAAATTTCCTTGTTTTCTTGGGCAGCAGCCAGACCCTTTGTTTTTTGAATATAGTTGTTTGTGGTTTAATTTCCTTTGGGTTTTGGTTTTTTTGGGGGTTGTTTTTTGGTTGGCTTTTTTTAAGTATTATTATATCAGCAAAAACTCAGCTGCTCCCTGGAGTTGTATAAGAAGAGGGACAAGATGCAGCGCAAAATGCAGATCGAACCAAAAGGTTTTCCCATGAGATCTTACAAGGTTGTACAGTAGATCTCATGCACCAACTGGGAAATTATCTGTGTGCCACCATTACTGCCTGTCCTTAATGGCATTGATGGTTTAAACTGTACAAGCAAAATCCAGAGGAAACAGGCTGTTCGTTGTTTGCCCTTGTTCTGCCAGACTGTGTTGAGGGCCCAGAACAGGGCATCACCCTGAGGACTGCCTGAGCTGCAGCCTCAGATGTGTTGAGGCAAGTCCATGCTTGTTTCTGATCCTCTGTTAAGTCATTGAGGGTGAGATGTTTCCTTGGAAAAGACTGCAAACAGATCATCAGAAATAAACCATGGGAATATCTGAGAAGGAACCCAGGCTGTAGTTGCTTCAGTCTTATCAATGTCTGTCAGTATCTGCAGGGAGGGGTCAGAGGATGGACCAGGCTCTTCTTAGAGGTGCCAAGCAGTAGGACAAGAGGAATGGATAGAAACTGATGTAGAGAAAGTTCCACCTGAAGGAAGAACTTCTTTCCTGTGCAGTGACCGAGCACTGAACAGATTGTCCAGGGAGGGTGTGGAGTCTCCCTCACTGGACATATTCCAGAACTGTCTGGACACAATCCTGTGCCATGTGCTCTGACCCTGCTGGAGCAGAAAGGTGGGACCAGATGACCCACTGCTTTCCAACCTGACCCATCCTGTGATTCTGTGAAACCTTAACCACCTTGTTCCGCCCTTGCACCACCTTCTGCACTGTGCCAGCACAACTGTTGACAGAGCCCTGCAATGGAGTAGGTCAGGGAATAGATCCTGCTGAATAATAATCATTTTTATTTTCTGAACTACCTTTAACTTGCATCAGTTTCCTCTATCCATTTCCTGTGTAGCCACACGGCTACGTGGGCCCAAAGGGTGACAAGCAGAAAAAAGTGCCCACAACTGCGGGAGCAGGGAAAAAGAGCTCCTGAAGTCAGTTCATGAAGTTTTCATGCTGAATGTTCACCTCAGCCTTGGAAAGGATCTGATTTTAAATGGCATCCAGTGTCACACCTCATTAGCAGGGAAAGCCATTGTCATTTACACAAGAAATTCTCACAAAACAGTCATTTGCATCTGCACATGTATCAAAAACACGCTTCACTGGCATAACTGTACAAGTGAGTTGTGTCCTGTTGAGGGCAGATGGTTTTCAAAAAGACTCAAGTGTGATATGGAAAAGTCAACTCTGATTATCTCAAGAGAAATCAAGCAGAAGGACAAAAAGAAAACCTCTGACAAACAAACTTCATTATAGCATTCTTCTCAGTCAGTTTTACAAACTGATGGCCGTGCACCACAGGCCTAGAGAAGGCAAAAACTCCCATGGATCTCAAAGAGAAGTGTTACAGAAGTTCAGTTTACAAGAACCATGCCAGAACAATATGAAAATCACTTTTCCCACCACTGAAATGCAGCCACCTCTAGCATGGGATCTGCCAGATTTTTAACAGCTCACAACTTGGGCCAGAGAAGACGTTTTCTTTCCACAACTGAGATTACTGTGCAAATAAGACATTATTATACAAAGTAGGAACAATGTGCCATCTCCATCTGTGCAGATGTGAAGTAGAGAGGGAGCCTAAGTCCTTCAGCTCTGGGAATGGAAGCTGTTCCAGTGACACTGAGTTGCCCCTCCTGTATAAAGGCAAACCACCCTGGCTTTTGGGCTTGAAAAGGTTTGCAGGTTTATTGTCCCTACTGAACCAACGTGCTGTCATTGTGCAACCCCCTTTCCCCTTCTCCTTCTAGGAAGGAAGCCAAGTTGCATTTGGAGATGTTAAGATCTAAATCCTGGGGAGAGGGATCTTGAGAGCAGAGAAGGGGGCCAGACTTTGTGGATGGACAGCATCCAGACAAAAAAAAAAAAAAATGCCAGGTATTGCTGGGAAAGAAAAAGCCTGGGTTTGGCAATCCTCCCTGTCCTCTGGATGTCTGTGCCTCTGTTAAACACAGCTGCATTGTTGTATGTGGGGCAGCAAATGACTTTTGCCTTTGTTTCCCATTGGTATCAAAATGTTCCTGGGCTGGAGATGGGTCCTCCATTGCCACCCTCCTGCTGACAGCCCTCCAAAGCCAGGCTGCCTACACCTGACGGGTCAGTGGGGCTGCGTGGCAGTGACACAGCAACCACCCTGCTCACCCAGGGCAGAGCTCTGTTTTTTCAGCCTTCGCCATCCGCCCTCTCAAAGGTGGCAGCATGGAATTTCTTCTTCCAGTGAAACACCAAGTTTTTAACACCAAGTCCCCATGCTAGGATTTCACCAGCATATAATGCCCATCCTCCTTTTCTCCTATCTTTGTTCTTCTGCTTCTCCTCTCCTCTTCCTCCTCAAATATCTAAAAGGAGCTTCTGCTCTTTTTCCTGGGAAGCAGCGAAGAACTCAAACGCCTGCTGAGTTTCAGCAGGCAAAGTATCACAAATTGTTTTTCCCAAGAGATAAAAGCTCCACCAGACTTATCCAGCAAGCAGGCATTTTCTCAATGCACCCATCTGTCTGTCTACATGTGCTGATGTGCATTTCCTGATAACTGTCTGCAAATAGGCAGATGCCCTTTGGGAGCATAAGCCTCCGTGCCTTTATCCTATTGGGTTAGAACAGAAGCCAGATGAATCTGTGTGTTCTTCACTGGAGCAACTGAAAATGAACCCAGGAGATGCTGAGAGTGCCTTTTGGTGGAAAAACACCGGCTTTTGAAGCCTCCCAGCCTAGAAAATCCTGTGGCGACTGGGAGAGCTGCTGGGAGCACTGCAAAGTCATCATTCCCTTGCAGGAAATATGTTATTTTCTTTCCGGGGAGGGGAAAGGGGAAGTGTGTGCTGTAGTCAATATTAACCCTGCCCGTGCTGCCCAGGCTTGGCTGGGCTTGGCAGGGCCCTGGGTTGTGCCTGCATGGTGCCTCCCAGAGTTTCTTGGGCTGCCCTCCCTCCTACTCCCCAAAACCCTCTCTCCCCACTGCAGCGTGGCATCAGGATGGATGACTTGAGTCTCAGAAACACTCTGTTCTCAGGGAATGGGGTGGCTTATTCCCAAGCCATGCAGCATCCACACCTCTCCATCCCAGCACATGCAGGCAGGGCAGGGCAGGGCTGCTCGCCTGTTGCTGGTGATTTTAACCAAACCTGCCAAGTTTAGCAGCAACACTGCCCTGGGGTAGAGGCAGTGCCCGTCCTGTGTTCCTACCTTGCAGTTTGGAAGAGGAAAAGAGTATTCAGGAAAGCCCAGACTAAGAAGGACAAAGGCTGCCTGCAATCAAGGTCTGTTCTTATGGTCTCTTGATGGCAATACAAAGCAGGGGTTGCACTGGGGCAGAAAGCACAGGTCAGTACAGAACATATGGCTTTGCAGTGCTCTCAGCACAGCTGAATTCTCCTCTGTGCTCAGTGGCATCTTCTTCTGCAGTCACACTCACTTGTGGGGTAAAAGCTGGAACTGAGCCTCTTCTCCCAGAGTTTGCTTGCCCACGCCTCCCAGGCTTCTTTGTTTTTAACCAAAGGTTCCAAAGAGTCAAAGTTAATATTTGCCCAGCATTTCCACTATATGAAGTACCCATGTAAAGCACATAAGTATGGTAATTAAAAGGTGGCATGCTCTTGCCTTGTTTGAACACTATATAACTTCTCACTAGGAAGGTAGAAGAAGAAAGATAACAGTTGGACATTTCTTGATTTCCTAGGGATTTCTCCAGCTGCCCTGACATTTTTTAATCCCCTCTTTTCCCCCAAGCTATATATCTCTTTCATCCTTTCTCATTCTATCTCTCTTTTTTTCCTCTTCAGTGACCCGTAAATATATTGATAAACACTGGGTCAATTGCAAAGCTATCAGGAAAGGTGAAAATTAGATGAGTGACTTGTTAATCATCTCCCAGGGTTTAGCTGTACCCTGTGGAAAACTGTTGCTTCTGCTTAGAAAGCTGGCAAGTGGAGACCCAGTTTCAGGTTTTCAGAGATGTCCAATTTCCTTTGTGAGGAAACAGGCAGTAAGAAACCCAGAGAGATGAGTCCTTGCTTGAGTTGAATTATCGAGGAAACCGTACTCCATCCCTGGCCTTTGGGATGTGTTTGGTTTATTCTCATCCCTGCAGTACTGACTAAGCTGTGTTTTGTGGGCAGCCTCCCCACACTGAGTTTGTTTCCTTTTGGCAGTCCCAATCCTGTTGGCTGACTAGGGAGCCTGGGCCCCTTTATTTGTACTAAAATGGCAGAGGGAAGAGAGGGGAGGGAATTTGTATCAATGATAAATCACGATAAACCCTCCCTGCTACTGCCTGCTATTCTTGCCTTATGCACATTGTCCTGCAAACCTTTACAGGATGGGGGGGGGGCTGAGCCCCAAGGAGCCACCAGGCTCCACAAAGACCCAACTTTGCAAAGCCATCATCCCTGAGCCCTGCCTGCTCCCACAGGTGGCCAGATCCAATTTCAGCTGAATCCAGGAGATGGCCAGGCAGCTTGGAGGAGCTGGCAAAGCTGCAAAGTGTGAAACAGCCTCAAACATTTTTGTTGCAGAACTCAGTTGTTTCAGTCTTAACTTCAAGTCCATTCACCAGAGCTCAGTGCCCAGCAGAATCAGGCCTGTCTTTTCAAAAGCAGTGTGTTTTGCCAGCGTTTCATGGTCAGTGTATACAGAGGAAAAAAAGGGAAATCCTGCAGTGGGGTGAAATGCAAAGAGAGGTTATTGCCAAAATATGTAGTAATGTGGGGTTTTGGGAGGTGGGGGGAGGGTGTGTGTTGATTTTTGTTTTGAACATGGAAGAAATAAACTGAGCAAGCTGTTTACCACATGAAACAAAACTGGACCGGGATATTTTCAGGCCACTACACTTGGATTTCAGACAGGCAGCTTGGATTGACATACTGGATGAGCTACAGCCGATTGGCATGGAGAAGGGAGCAAAATATGCATCTGTTCTGGTGCCAACTTAGGCTAGGCTGCCGTTTTGTTTGGTGTCTAGAGAGCTGGTTTTCGTAATTAAACCAGCCTTCAAACCCTTTTTAAATAAAGCTGAAGAAAAGAGGAACTGAAAGGGATTCCTCTCGAGCGTATGCACACTGCTCTAGCAACTCCTGCAGTGATTTCTGTGCAATCCCTGAAAATGTTTCTTTTTTCCTTTTTTCTTTTTTTTTTTTTTTTAAATACTTCCCTAGAAATACAGACACACACAGCATGCACAGCATGGCAGGACAGGGACAGAGTGGAGCTGTCACCCTGGGCTGACCCAGGGAAACACATCCATCCCACTCTTTCTCTGGGAGTTTCATCTCCAAAATCACAGGGCCTCCCCCAGTTGGTTAGCAGCAGCAGGTCACTGTACCTGTGCACAAAACCACTGCAGCCAGGCCAGTTGAATGGAGTACAAGACACTCTGTTCTGTACCAGAAAGGGGCTGGGGGGCGGGGGGGGAGGGAGTGGCTTGTTTGGGTTTTTTCCCTTTGTTTTTTGTTCCCCCCCACACCCTGCCGAGTCACTTTGATAATATAGCCTGGTGGACTATGAATGGAATCCTAAACATTATTCCTGTTACAGAGAACACAGCCCTGGGGTGGGGGAGGATTGAGCCACTTTCAGAATTTTGTCAGGAAAATAAAAATGCCATTTTAAATCCTGAACAACAGTGGGGGAAAACTCTAGACAGTTGCTAAAGCCTGAGCGGAAAGGCCAGACAAGGAACATGTGCCTGGACCCATCGAGGTGGATGGGAGGTTGGGCACCCCTCAGCGGTCCCCCCAAGGTGTCCCAGATCCCTCTCCCAGCCTGTAAGATGTGGCAAAGGGCCAGGAATTTTTGCCTCTTTAAAAAGTGCGGAAATCTAGTGTAATTGCACACTTTGTCATGCCATGTTGTTGGTTTAAGTCACAGATGCTTGGGATTCAGGCTTTTATTTGCCCTTGTTGCTGAGCTGATTTAAAATAAAAAGGGGATTATGAATGGAACAGTGGAGTGGGGAAGGTTCCCTTATCTTTATCAATTTTCTTCCCTTTTAATAAAAACTTGAAACTAACTTTTTTTAACTCCTTAGAAAAGGGTTTGGTTAACATTCATGCACTTTTAGTAAAAGACTTTTAAAAAATCAAAGGCTGGAAATTTAGGGTGTTAACCTTGCTTTGAAAAGGAAAGAGGAAAATTCTGAATACCTTTTATATCACTGAAAAGAAATCATTAGGCAGTATAATTCAGTCAAAACCGTTTACAGAAACATTTTTCAACCCTTCTATTATTTTAAGATTGCATACCCAGAGCTGGGTGATTTACCATTTCAAATGACTAGCATGTATGAAAAAAGATGTGCAGCAAAACAAAATCTCATTAAGTCCCTTCCAAAGGCATTCTTTCCAAAGAAATAGGAAACGATTTAGTGAAAATCGTCAGCTGAATTTCTCCTCCCACAATTTTGGTCACGAGGAATGCAGGTGGAATCCCTGAGGATGAAGCACAGTTGAAATCAGTTTTGAGAGTCAGCATTCCCAGCAATCTGCAGAACTCAGTGCTCAGCTCCGAGAGCTGGAATTTGCTTCGTGCTGTTTCCAAAACTCCCTGCCATGCCTAACAGCAGTGGCCACTGGGAACTGGCTTTCACAACAAACAGTCTGACTTCCCAGCAAACCACCTTACTCTGGGAGAGGCAGACACTGAAGAGGGCTTGCCCCCTTGCTTTCAGAAATTTTGCACCTCTGCTTTCTCAGTGCAGTGTGATTTTCCTGCTGGCTTGTTTCCATCTTGGGATTTTTTTTCACTCCCCACTCACACAGATCTCCTGCCAAAGTCCGGTTCCTATCTCAACAGTCTGGGCTTCCTCTGCTGCAGCAAAATGGCAGGAGCCTGTGACAGATGACAGGAACATTTGTATTGAGAAGGATGACGGGGCAGCTATGACTGAGGAGCTTTGCAAAGCTAATAACGCACCAAATTCCTGTAAACACTTCAAGTAAGCATTGCCTGTTGTCAGAGCTGAGCTTTTCTGAAATCTCCACTCTCCTGAAGAGAGGAGGGCTGTAGCTTCACCAAGGACATCGCTTGTGTGGGACCATGACCTTTAAGTGACAGGGTTTGAATGTTGGCACTGCCAGTATTTTGTCTGGGATGTATTTAGGGTGGGTTGTGCTGGGTGGAGGCTCAGAAGTTCAGAGTGCACAAAGCAGGTTTGGGGTCAGATGCCATCTATCACCAGTTTCCAGCTCTGGAAGGAATAGGACCAGGACTAAGGTCTGTGGGGAACAGACAGGAGGGCATAGGGCACCCTGCAGTGACTATGAGCTTCCTTCGGAGTCAGCCCAGGTGTGACAGTCCCTCCAGCAGCTCTGCAAAGCCATGTGCAAGCACCAGCCCTCATTTGGTGTTTCATTAAAGCTGTGCATTGCCAGGACAGCGCTGGTTTCGTGCTTCTGGGAACTGAAGTGCTCTCCTAACAACATGTGGGATGGCTGGAGGGGAGCAGGAGGGAGGGAAGGCAGTGAGAAGATAGTGGGATGTTCCCAGACATCCTTTCCATTTGGGGGAATTATCAGCATTCAAGTGACCACTTTGGTCACCTTAGAGAAGTACATACTCTGCTAGTCTGTAAGAAGGGTGAATATGATCTGTAAAGTGACTCAGATTGGATGGCAAGGCTGTGTATGAAGATGGAAACGGCCTTACAGCATCATCTGGGTCCAAGCCTCAGCTGACACTGAGGAAGATTTGCCAAAATCCCCATGCTTGTGCTCCCAGAGACACCGTGTTTCTCCCAGGCAGCAGCACTGCTCAGCACAGAACCCTCCCCAGCACAGCTTGACCTCATGACTGTGGGAGCTCTGCAGCATTTGCAGCTGACCTTCCAAATGCAGGGTTCTTTTAGAGCCAGAAGATGCTTTCCTGCTCTTGGCTGCTTTTCTCTGAGTCCCCATTCAGGCTGAAAGCCCAGCTCCCAGACCAGTCCACATGATGGCTGTGAGCAAACCACAGACCCTGGGGTGGCTGTATTAGTCCCTTGCTGCTGGGGGACCAGAGCTGCACTGAGCCCCTGCAGCTGTCCCCTGGCCACTGCCATTCAATCAGCCCCTTGTCACTGGCCTGGGGAGCGGGCAGGAGGTGGGAACAGAGAGAAGAAAAGAGAAAGAGAGAAAGAAAAACCCCATATCCAGCCATTGGAGCCAGGGAAAAGCTGGCTTCCTCAAGTACCAGCCTAAAAAAATCTGTGAAAATAAACCCTTGTGATGTGCTCATGGTGAGCACTGCAAAAACTGATGGACTCATGTACTTTTAAAAATTAGATATTAGGGGTTTTTTTGCAGGAAATAGATCTTTGCATACTTTTTAGGCGAATGGCAGGGTGTGCAAATAGAAGCTCCTGTGTGACAATAGCTGTTTGCATTGAGCACACCACAGAGCATTCTGCTCACAGAAAGACCAGTTTGTGCATAAAATAGCCCAGATATAACACATTTCACATAGTAAGGACCATTTATGTTCACTCAACAGTCCTTTGGCTGGTATACTTGAAAATACCAGGCGTCTCACAATCAACAACACCTCTTGGCACTAAAACATCCTGGACCCAACCAAAACGTTTTGAGGATCAGTTGGACAACTACAAACTTGTGGGAACTGTTCTGATGTATTGCCAGGAACAGATAGTTTTTCTTTACTTGCTGATCTCTTTGATATTGTATTGGGACATCAAGAACTTTTTTTTTCTCTGGAGGACTTTGGGAAAAACAGGTCTTGTTTTTGGACTCTCACAATGCGTCCTGCAGGGATTAAAATAAAAGTTGTTTATAATCTATTGCTTCCTGCATTGAAGGGGCTCGCAGAGCCTGCCAGAAAACACTGTATTCTATTGCTATTGCCACTGTGGGGTTTTTTACATAGTAATTTCACCTAAGCCAGGCTGCAGAATCAATAGCCATGGTTAATGGCAAAGTATTGACAGTTATCTCAGGATTAACTCATTCCTGTATACAGGACTACTTCTCCTTAGCAATATTTAAGACATGCTGGTTCTTGACCAAAAGAGTATTTTGCTGCCCTGATTGTCATGAAGTTCTTATTTTTCTTATACACACAACCCCTGAGAACTGGAACTGCTCAATTTCAGAAACCTGATGTAAATCAGCTGATGGTACCAGACAGCAGACTTGTTTGCAGGCTCAATGCTCCATTATCTGAAAGGATAACAAGACTAATCCAAACCCAGTAGATGAATCAGCAATATGAAATCAACTTTTCTACCTCCAAAAACAAA
Organism: Orthonyx spaldingii; assembly: GCA_013397795.1. Taxonomy (NCBI): domain Eukaryota; kingdom Metazoa; phylum Chordata; class Aves; order Passeriformes; family Orthonychidae; genus Orthonyx; species Orthonyx spaldingii. The sequence goes on from VZTJ01003902.1 coordinate 351,908, forward strand.
GAAGCAATTCACAACAGATCAGTGTGGATGTGCCAGAGTCTTTGAGCTTAAACAAATAATAGCAGCTGTAAAATATATATTTTCTAAGTATTAAAAATCCCCCATTTTCCCCAAAACATCAGTATGTCCACCATAATCTTTCCTTTTCCTGTGAATCAGTAGTCCTGGTATCAATTTTGGATGATGTGAACCATAACCCTTAAAATCCTTAAATGACTGCTGACATCTGTATGACTTCCCCTCACTTGAAAGGGCCAGAAATGCAAATTAATTAATCCACAGAATGAGCTTGATGCAGAAAAATGTTGTTTACTTCAGTGTGTTTTGAAGAGTTCATGGTTACCCCCTGCTTTGAAAAAAAAAAAAGGCAAGGGCCATATGACACCAGAGAAAAAAATTCAAGATCTTTTAGCAACTACTGGAATTAACCTGATGAACCCAAGTCTTGCCACAGGCAAGGTAAACAAATTGACCCTATGACTTCCACATAGCTTTGCTTTGCATGGAAGTGGAGGATCACTGGCGTCAGGAGTTTCAACAAGAAAACTGAGGCTCTGTTTGCTCGCACAACAGTTCTCTTCAAAAGGGAAGGAAGAAATAAAACGGCATTAAGTGATCAGTGCAGTGAGGGCATTTCCATTTCAATCTACAAATCTGCCTGAGTTGCTTTGGCTTTTTCTTGGCAGCAGAATTTTTCTGGGCCTGGCATTCTTGAGTTTCAGCCTCCAAAGTCTGGAGCAGTGCTTGAGTTTAACCGTATGGTTGTGCCAACCTTTTTGGGCGGCGTTAGGTGGTGAGCTCTTCTGTGAAGCCACATCCCGCAGACTTGAGCACTGTACTGAGGTATTTGCCAAGTTATTGCGGGATACTTGCCTTTGTCCCTTGATCTGTCTGCAAGAGAAGTCTCTGGTTTGTCGTGTCCTCCCTTCCAGCCAGTACCCAGCTGTTCCAGCTGTTTGCCTTCATGCATCTCTCTGGATGTGAGCACTGGGTAGGTGATGGTTTGGCTGGAGGCCACTTCAGCCCTGCCTTGTAACCTTAACACGGTGCTCAGCAGCTCACCAGGCTGAGACGTGGCACAGCAGAGACACTTGGCCTGGGTTTCACCGGCCGTGGACACCCCAGTGCTGGCTCACTCTGGACCACAACAGCACGCCCAGAATAGCAGGACCGTATCGGGCCGCACCTTTGTGTTCATCAGCTGTGACTGACTGTGACTCCAAAAGTTTGGGAAGCCCCAGGGTTTCAGTGGGATAAGACATCAGTTCAAAAGGGGCTGCCATCACCCACAGGAATTTGCCTATCCCAGAACAGCCACGGTTGGTGGTTGTCTGGTGCTGGCAAACTGTCCCCTGTTGTGTAGGCAGGATGATCTGTTAGGCAGCTATTGCTATGGTTTATTGGCAGGGTGTATGGCTGAATTAATGGCAGCAACAGGAATAATGGCGTTCCTGAAGAGTACTGGAGCAGCTGACAGCACTGGTGTGTCCAACATTTGTCTTCCACCAGCTCATAAAGCATGTCTGAAACAGAAAGGACAATGCCAGGTCATTATTGCAGGCATAACCCGAGCCAGAGTAGAGAGCCACATTCATAATGCAAGGTTCTCTGGTAAAGAGGGGGATTTCAGAGTATTCTGGCATCTATTCACTCCTGCAAGAGGAGATTTATCTCTCCTCTGAGCTCTGACTGCATCTGTTGTTGGTCTGTAGTTGTCCAGATTCCTGAAGCCGCACTTTGAAGGAGAAGGCAGGTTTAACTGCACCCTGAAGAGAGGTGGGAACTGTACCCCTGTAAATAAATAAATGCAAACCATACAAACTGCAACATGGCTATGGGCTGTACATTCAGCCAGCTGAAAAGACCACACTCCCCTCTCCTGCCTCATCTGGGACCCACCCTGCCTTTTGTGTACAAAAGGTTTCACCACGTGCTATTTTGCCATGCACAGACATTCTTGTTTTTCTGCTGCTTGTGTTTTTGTTGCACTTCTTGCATTAATTTTCCAATATCAATGCCCCTTAGTCACACTGGAGTTAGCCAGGTTTCTTCTCTGTATTTTTCTCCTCTCCCCAGAGGGTTTGAGGAGAGCAGAGCAGGGAGAAGTACAGCCTTCATAAATCAGGAGGCTGAATGAGCTTTCACAAGGTAAAAGCATTGTATAAAATAGATATTTTAGGCCATGAGATGTAGGGGTTTGTTTCATAGTCTGGAATTACTTTCAGGAATGAATCTTCCCATTGTATATAAAGCCCATCTAACTGCTGAGAAAAGAGGGCTTTTTGGAAAATCCGTTTAATCGTATAATATTTACATTTGCTTTACATTGTTATGTGCTTACTGACTATTTGGCAGCCAAGAATTTTGAATAGTTCTGTGTTTCTTCTTTTTTTTGAAAGCTTAAGAGATCCTGTCAGATTTGGAAGGACCAGGAATTCACCTATTGTCTCTATTTGCCCAGTCGGTATTAATTCCTTGTGCAGGATATTTTCATAAACGAAGCCTCAGTAAAGTTGGTTTGAAAGGAAAAAGAAAAAATAAAAAGAAAACAGAAGTGGCTGAAGCCCAGTACCTGGCAGTACAAACATGTGCAGCTCAGCAGAGGGTGAGCAGCCCCTTGGGGGAAAACCTCTGGGCACTCCAGGGCGATGAGTAACCCCTGCCACGGCCATGCCCTGGCAGCCACAAGCCATGAGTCAGCCCCCCTCTGTCAAATTATAAGGGGGAGGTTGGTTTAAGTGTCCTTAGGCTTTAAAAAATAATAATATGTGTGGGGTTTTCTTTTTTTGTCTGCCTTTCTGATGTCTGGACCCTTGACTCTGCATTCTGCTCATGGTTTCCCGTTTCTCTCAAAATTACTTTTTTTTTTCCTTAACCGAAAGCTGAGGTTCTCATCTAATCACTTCACTCCAGGAGCTGGGGCTTTTCAAACAATAAATATCACAAGCCTGGCAAGGAGCTCTGAGAGCTTGTGTTGGTGATTGCTGCAATAACAAGCTTGGATGTTTACGCAGTGTAGAAAATAGTGAAAAAACAAGCTTCAGTTTCAAGATATAAATCTTCCCCATTGTGAGAAATAGCTTCAGAGAGCTGTTTGTTTTAATTAATAGTTGCAGAATGGTGAATAATTGGGATAAAATAACTGTCCCAAACCTTCACCTAAATCCTAGAGGAAAAAAATAAAAAACAAAACCAGACATTAAAAACTCCTTTTAAGATATTAAACTTCCAGCTAGCTTGTGGTTAAACATTTTCAAGTAAGAACTTTATAGCTAGGCTCCTGAACTCAGTTTTAATGAAGTGTCCTGATTTCAAATTTGGCTGTTCATTTAACATCCTATATATAGATTTAGGAAATCTAACTTAAGGCTTCATTTTGAAAAAATAAACCTTGGCCTCTTTCATAAATATATTTTTATATTTATTCATATATATATATATATATAAATATATATATATATATATAATTAGAGAGAAGTATGTTTCTATAAAATTCCTGGCTTCAGGCCTTGACTTGGCAGTGAAAAGAACATGTGAAGAGGTTTATGAAAAATAAATCTTTGCATTCCTCTAGCACCTTTCACCTGAGTATCTCAAAGCAGTTTACACCAAGGAAGAATTATGTCATTTTAGCCCTGCTCAACCCTAGAGGAATCTGCAGCATGGAGTGGTCTGGTGACTTGTCCCAGGTTGTCACAGTGGGTTTTCTGACCTGACCTAAGCTAAGGAGGGCAGTCAGTCTCCTCCTCTGTCCCTCCCTCCTCATCACCTTCCTCCTGCGCCCACCCTTGCTGCTGAAATCCCCATGGGCTGCTGATCTCCTGCTGCTGCCCTCAGTACCTTCATTTCTGCACACATTTCTTGCATCCCATCTCCCTACATGTTTTGGAAAATGCAGCCCTGACCCCGAAGATTTTACAGGGTAAATAAACACAATTTTGTGTGTGGGTGAGAGAGATGCAAAGAAAAGTGTTGTCTTGCCAACACCCCCTAATCGCTCTGCTTACGTGCTTTATGTCTTTCCCTCATTCTTTATCTTTTTTGTTTGTTTAGATTATACACTCTTCAGGCTGAGGATGCTGCCTCCTTCTCCTGCCTTTACAACACCTACCACAGCGCAGCCCCAGAGCTGGTTGGAGCCCTGCGCTGCTACCACAGTACAAACAATAATAAATTAAACCAGGACTGTGAAGAGATTATAATTAGAGCTGTGCAAAACTCAGCAGTTTTGGTCTGCATCAGTTCCTCCCTGCTGAGTCTACATTGTGTTTTGGATTTCTATGCAAAAAACCCAAAGCAAAACTCCAAAAGTGCCAAGTGTGGCCGGGTCTAGGCTCAAAATCATGCACATACCAGGGTGTTTTTAAAGGTTCCTCCTTGAAATTATAAATCTGCTCAATCCGGGTTTACTGAAAGGTTCTTGAACCTTTGCAGACTTTGGGAGCAAGCAAAGTTTCTGGTTTCATTACAAAAAGTCTCTCTCTGCTCTGCCTAACGTACCAAGTGCCACACCATGCTGCCCTGTGGCTAACAGGAGGATTTAATCTTCCCCTGCTGCCCATGCAGATCCACTCATGAGCACCATATCTGGCTTTCAAGCAGTGTTTCAGATGGCCACATTCACTGGCCATGCCCAACAGATGTGGGTAAACAGAGCCATGTCCAAAATCCTGCTCTGACCCAGGGTACAGCACTGAAACCACCGCGAGCTGAGTAATTCCTGTGAGTCCCTGGGGAAGGCCCTGGGAAACACTGAGCAGGGCTGGGGAAGGCACAGCATTTTGGCTGGCAGCACAGATGTGCAAACCTTCACTGTCACCCCCTTGTGCACGTGGGTCCTTCTCCCCTCTGCCTCTCTTGCCAGGAATGGGAATGGAGGTGGAGGGCTCAAGCCCCAAACAGCAGTGATGTCTCTGCAGCCAGACAGCCCAGGGATGGTTAGTGGGGCAACACCATGCTCTGGGGAGGTGCCACAAAATCAGAGGAAAAAAGAAAGCAAAAGTCTCCACAGACTGGGGGAAGCCCTGCACCCAGGGCAGATGTGCATGTCCATAAATGCATTATACAAGACTATTTTGAATCAAACCACTTCCACTCCCTGCCTGCGATAAAGAGCAGCAGGCTCTGCAGACCTCTGGCCAGGTGAGAGGAGACGTGGACACCTTGGACCTGCTCATGAGGGACCTGGTGCTCCTACCAGGACATCCAGCAGCTCGGGAAGTGGAGACCTCCTGTCTCCCAGACTCCTCCACAATCTGTGTGAGCCAGGCTGGCTCCCGAGGCTCCCAGCACGACGTGTGCTTTTGGCATGTGCTAAGTCACAAGTCTCTGAACTAAAGCTGGCAGGAGCCCGTATATCAAAAAGTCCCTTCCCAGGCAGAATTTGCAGGATCTGCTGCGCTAAAATAAATTGTATTGATTTTGATGAATTTTTCAGGAACAATAAGCAAAAACAAACAAAGATTTGACTGGAGGGTTTTTTTGTGTTTTCAGAATGAAAGGGGAGGGGATCATGTATTTCACAGTGATTTCTGTCTTCTGCAGATCATTACCAAATAATAAAGGGGAAAAATTAGATTGCATGGCAAAGAAACTGTTTTTACCCAGGCTTGGCACAGTCTGGGGGCTTGGAGAATTTTTCCTTAATCTTTTTGCAGGACAGAAAATCCACATGCTTATTAACAGTAATTAAAACCTTAGCTCAAATTCCTAGAAAAAAGGCAGTTGTGTGCCTCAAATGGACATTTGAGCTGACTGTACCAGAGGTAAGGGGAAGAAGGGTGAGGAACCCCGTTTTTTTTGATGAGATGCACCGTGCCTCAGCTGGAGCACAGCATTTTCACAGCGTTTGCTTTTTCCCTCTGCTCCTGTGTAATCTGCAAGCAGGAAAATGGTCACTTCAGAATGAAGGAGGAGGCATCCATGGCCCTGGGATCCAGACTGGAAGCAGCTCCAGCAAACAACACAGGCATTTTTAAATATGGCTTAGACATATAGATTATATTGAGTCAGCAGATCAAAGTCACAGTTCATGATGAGTAAAAGTAAATCAAAGGTTGGACTCAATGATCTTGAAGGTCTTTTTCCACCTTAAAGATTTCCATAATTCTATTATAAGTAGATGTAGCTAACTAGTTATTGTAAGCAATTAAATCTGTGGGGTTCTCAGTAGTCACAAGTGTTACCTATTTTAGTAATGAATTTTAGCTTATTCCTGTTTTATTAATGGATTTTGGCTTTCTGACCTGAAAAAGATGTGCTTTCCCTCATGGGCAGAAAGTTGTGTAAAAATCTCCACGAGTTTCCAGTTCTACCTCTAGAACCTTGACAAACCCAGTAACCCAAAATCTGAATTAAACTGCAGCACTGGTTTAAATTGTTCTATGAAATGCTGGGACAGTGAAGTAGGACCAGGACATCCTCATATTCTACAGCTCCATGTTCATGTTAATACACGTCCCTTTTTATTGCTGTATTTTTTCTCAGTGATGATATATGAAAACGAAGAAACATGGAGGAGAAAAAAAAAAAAATATATATATATATATGGTATATAACCATCTCCCCTGGCAGGACAAGGCTAAAGAGCTGTAAAAGCCATAGTAGGCATAGCTGAATTTTTTTTTTTTCCCTTAATTAGCAGCAGAGTGCCTTGCAACAGAAAATTGAGGCAGGTTTCTGCTGACTTAGCAAGTGCCTCATGAGGAAGAAATCTATCTGTCAATTATGGCTTTGTGTCTCCCGCCCTGTCTCCTGTTGTTTGTGTTAGACACCGTGCTTCTGCCACGGGCTTCTTCACACAGCTGTCCTGTCACTGCCAGCTTTCATAGGTAATCCATCCACCTCAGCAGAGTCCAAATAAGACACCTCCCTTTCTTTGCTTTAATTAATGCTTTATTTGAGTCTCCCCTGGGGATGTAGCCATGCTGATTTTTCAAAATTCTCGCTTATTTTTCAAGCACGAAAGAAATGGAAAATGGCCACTATTGAGGTTCTGGATTTGGGAAATCTGCTTTGCTCAGTCTTCTATTCTCAGTGTTTTAAGTGCTCATGGACATCTCTTTAGCTACATAACATATTATGCAATAAATTCTCTAGCTTGGGAAGGAGAAAAAGACAAATACCGGCAAATTCATTGTCCCTGCACCCTCTTCTGCTGTTCTGCACACACGGTACTGCAGCTGTAACCTGTGCATGCACTGGTTTGTGCTGTCACACCCCACGCATTGCTCAGGCCCTTCCAGGTGCTGAGCAATCCCAGCTCAAGTCGTGAACTGTTTCTTGCTGTGGTGTTGTTTTTCCTGCACCAGTGATTGCCTGTGGGTTTTGCTGATCTGGGATCAAATGCTGTGGCTTGGTGTGACTGAACAGACAGACAGACATCCTCAGCACCAGGTCACCGTGGGCCCAAATCTGGACGAGGCAGTCCAGAGTCCACCCACTTGCCATGACTCTTTCAAGAACTCATTAAAAATATGTGTGGCAGTGCTGTTAATCAGGCCTGGAATACACAAGCAAGCCAGTAAAATCCATCAAATGACAGATAAGCCAGACAGGCTAAAACCAAGAGGGTTCAGCAGAGCATGTTTGAGTCAGTCAGAATCAAGAACTGCTACACCCTCAATCAGCACTGCCTGATAATATTTTACTTGCTTTGGGTTTCTGTGTTTTAATGAGGAAACAATGGTGTTTTGTAATCCTGGCTATTTAAATACATAACACCACATCGTGCTTCTGCAGCTTCTCCCTCCAATCGCCTCGTGAGCATTGTGCAAAGTCCTGTGGTACCTTCAGAGGCTGTGGGAGTTTCAGTGAGTGTGTTGTGTAAAGGCAGCCCCAGGGGCTTGTCCCATGCTGAGCAAAGAAGGAACAAGGGCAGAAGTTTTCCTTCACCCTGTTCAACAGCTCAGGGTGCAAAGGCCCAACTCTCGCTTCCCAAGACTATCACAAGTCAGCTTCTTCCAAGCTTCCTGCATCGCTTTCACTGAAACAGGGCATGGCAAAATGAGGGCCCAGGACAGGCTCCCCAATTCCCCAGGCATGTTGTGAACTTGGTTTTTCTGACAGCAGCACAAATCTGCACACAGACCAACCCTTAGTCTGGCTGCAGGGTCTGGCTAAAATGGTATAAGATGAAAAAAGAGGCCCAGACAGTGGCCTCCCAGTGACCCTCTGATCTCCAGACAATCATCCTTTTGCCTCCTGATCACTTTTTTCTTCCTGACATGAGCAGCATGCCACACTGCCAGCCTTGTTCTGCTGTGTCCCTGTCAATCCTCAAAAAGCCAACACTAGGAAAGGCAAAGTACCACCACTATCTTCTCTCCTCCTGTCCTCTGCCAACAGGGACTGGTCTTCTTTTTCTAACACAACTTCCTTCCTTCCTATAGCCAACATTTCAGCCCCCATATTAGGTTACTCTTACTTTTTGTTGGTCTGTGTCTTCTGTTTTGTTCCAAGACTCAAACCTATCCAATTTCAAGTGATTTCACGTCAGAAGGACAGGAAATGACAGATTATGTGATCTGCATGGTTAACAAATGAGGCTCATCCAGTGACTTGTCCTCAATGCACAAAGGCCGGGCAGGGCTATAAACTGGATCTTGGATTTTGAGCTCCTGGTCAAGTCCTACAAGAACTGCCTGGAACTTTTCTAGTACCTACATGTCTCGCTATCTAGATCTCCATCACCATAATGCTTGTGCTCCTCCCAATAACAACACTCCCTCTCCACTCTCACTTTGCCTTTCTCACCAACCTATAAGTAAAGATGGGCTGATAATTTGAAGCAAGGCTTTGTATGTGTGTGTGAATGTTGTGTATCAACACCTGTGATAAAGTGTATGAAAGTTACCTTGGCACACATAGTCCATCAGCTATGTCAGGTCAGCAGGGCTGGATTAAGGGATTTCTCCACTGGGTTCAGTATCAGTAAGTTATTCTTGCAACTAAGCTGAAAAGAAACAGTCCAAAGTGACCTCCCCCTTGCAGGAACTGGTGAAGCCTATCTAGCCATGAGGCTGGTGTGGTTAGATGTTGTTCTCATGGAGGGGATTCATTTGAGCTCACAAAAGCCAAAGTGAAGGCAAAGCAATCAGAGCGTAGAAGGCTTGATACCATCTCTTCAAAAGGTTAGGTGAGATGCAAACACCAAGTTCATCACACCCATCTGAAATGCTGAGTTATTGCACCCATCTAGTGAAAGGCTAAGGTCACTTCTTTCTCAGTGCTCCTTTGGCACACTTTGAACACTTAGTGCTACTTTTTCTTTTTATTGTTCCTCTCTGTCCAGTATTGTTTAGAGATTTAAAAATTAAATTAATCAGTGTCTTGGAGCATAAGTTCCAAGGTGGCTTTATTGTGAAATTGCAATGTGACTCACAGAGGCTGCAGATCCACCTTTGAGGCCGCCCTGGCTTTGTTATTTTTGCCTGTTATTTGTCTCCATGCTGGTTTTGCAGCAGATCTTGTAGCCACACAATGCAATGAGCTGAGAAATGGCCGTGCGTCATCCCGGGTGTGGCTGAGGAGCGATGTCACAAAGAGAGATGGCAAGATTACAGAGAGGATCTGAGCAGGATCGGGAGGAGGGTGAGGAACAAAACGTCCTGCAACAATAAAAATATCCATTTATGTGTGTGACTCAGGAGACAGAGGGTTCTGCAAAGTCCCATTCACCTACTGGGGGGAACAAATTCCAAACGTTAGAAAGCACTGGCTGCAGACACAAAGATAGACAGGTGCACGTGCTAAAATGGGACAAACTCTCACAAGAGTCCAGCTCAGACAGTGGCCAAGTGCTGCTGCTGCTGTGGAATGGTAGCTGTGGGAAGTTACCCTTGTGTCCACTCAAAGAGTGGCACCATTTGAATCTCTTGAGCCAGAAACAAGTACTTCTGGGAGCAGTAGAAATTATGCTGCCTGGTTTCCTGTGACTCTCTATTTTGTGGTTGATTATCTGAGGCTAATAAGGGGCAAGAGCTGAATAAAGCTTTTCCTGTGGTCAGGGCATCCTGTGTAGATTCTCTGGGATCTAATAATACAGTTCACCTTCCTCTTCTGCCCTTCCTTCAAAAAGGCACTAATTTGGATGTCTGTCTTCTGCACAAGTGCCAGACTTTCAGAAATCTGTATGAACTTTTTATCTGTAAGGACTCTCTGGTTAATGTGTCTGAAGTTGGCCGGCTTACTCCAAAGCTGCTGTGGCAATAAACACACAGATACATCACCAGCCAAAACTCAGTTTAGGAAGCAAGGATTCATTTTGCAAGAATAAATCACACCTTCCCCAAAGCAGTAACACATAATCTGCATGCTGACCAGGCCTGCTTTAGAAAGTCAGGGCTCAACCTGTGATATTTGTTTAGCAATTAAGCAAACGGCATCTTACACCAGAAACAGCAACCACAGACACAGGCCTTACTGGGGAGCTTCATCAGTGCAACTGTGGCATGGGAAATACAAAAAGAAAATGCTCACCAAGAGGGTACTGGCAGGAAATACCCCAGGAGAACAGGGCAGAGGGATAGACCTTTGTGCTTTCATTTAAACAGGAAAGGTAGATGGAAACTAAAATAAATGAAGCTATACTTAAAATAAAGATTACCATACTCTAGGCCAACAGGTCATAACACCTGACCTAAGAATGGGTGGGGATGTTTGGGATAAAGGAAGGGAGGCCTGGAAAATTGTGGCATTTTCTAGATAAGTTTCATGGAATGAAAATAAACAGCTGATACCTGCTATGGGGTACACAGAATAAGTCAAACAAGACAGTCTGGTGGTTCATTTATTTTTTTGGTGTTCATGAAGAATTGGGTCTGTCAGAACAACAGGCTGCCATGGAAGTGGAGTTTATTTAGGTTCTGCTCATGTACCTGTTTACCTGACCTTTGAGGTTACTGGCAGGAGCTACCCTGGTCTGGAGCTGGTGTTTCTGTGCTGTTTGCACACTCAGCAAAGCCCAGCGAGGGGTGCACAGCTCAGTGCTGGGCCAGGGAGTGCTGGCAGTTGGCTACAGGACACCCATGTTTCACAGTGAGGTGTTTCCCTGTGTTTGTGCCACCTGGCTAGGCTGCATTTTTTTTTCTACAGCATGGTTGATGAATTGAGGCCAATTCCAAATCTGTTACAACTCATCCCAAAACCAGCCACTTAATGGGATGCTGTTCATCAAAGCCCTCCTACTGTTTGAGACACGAGCTGCTAGTTCTCTGCTAATATGAATGCCAAAGTATTTTCAAGAAGGATATCATGATAGATGACAATTATTACTCCTCAGAGACTTGACAAGTGGTGGTGTAGATACATCTCTGGGCATATGTGTGTATGAGTTCTTAGGAGACTCCAAAAGCTTATCCTAAAGGTATAATCCTGCAAACTGCTGACCATTCTGGCTCTACTCCAGCAAAGCACTTAAATATTTGGTGAACTCAGGGAGACTCTTCACATGCTTCGAGTTAACAGATCCACAAGCACTTTGTTGGAGCGGGCTCAGAGTCTGCACTGGAGCCACACCTTGCACAAGAGAAATCTCCCCAAGCTAGTCCCAGTCTCTGTGGTTGGTATGGACATTGGCTTCCTCACAGCTACCAACAGGCTGCATCAACATTGACATTGTCTGGCCTTGCTGAAGGGAAAAAAAGTTTCAGTGGATTCAGCATTTCACCTCAGTGAAATACCTCTAACAGGACAAGCAAGGTGAGAGGGAGGCAGTTTTGCATGCAGTGCTGTAGAGAAGAGATTTCCCTTCCTAGAATCAGGAGTCTCTGGGCAGCAATAAATCCACATGCTAAAAAATAAAGTGATTCCTAAAATAAACAATTCAAGCTTCGAACCGTACAATAGGCAATTAGTTTGAATAATTGGGTGTAACTGTAGGCAGAGAGAAGCTACAAGACCAGATGTGCACATAAAGCTAAACACGGGTTTTACAGGATCTAATCAAATCAGTCCACCATCTGGAATGAGAAGAAACATCATGTGACAGACCTGGTCAACATGTGAAAATGGCACAAATTTCTGGATAATGGGCTTAAGCTAAATCAATACGTCACATGAGTCAGAAATGGAAGCATCCATAAAATGGATTGCACCAATTCAACTAAATCACATCTGATTTTACTACATTAATACCATCTTCTCCTACAAACTGACCTTAGGTGACCTATCACAAATAACAAGCTGGGAGTATCAGAAACAAGTACATGCAGGTAGAAATAGCTCATGGCAGACTAAGGTTCATGTGCACTCTTCTATCCATACAAAATAAATCCTACCTATCGAAAAACTCTTTTCCAAGTAGTTGGTGTGAAAGCCCTCCAATCAGGTGTGTTTAAGTCAGAGCTGCAGAGAGTGGATCCTGATTCATTGGAGCTACCTCAGGAGCAGGAGCTGCAGCAAAGGGCTGGAAACAGAGGAAATGGTAAAGCCAAGAGCACAGAGCTGGGCCTCTTCTAGAGAAGGGGTGTTCGGTGGGCTGAACTCAGGACTCTGGTGGTTTGGAAATCCTGGGCTGGGATATTGTGTTTGCATGGCCCCAGATGGGGTTGACTTTGCAGTGTCAGGTGGAAAATATCACAACACCAGGCAGAGCCCCTGGGAATGCCCTTGCTGAGCTCCTGGGTTCCGCTGGGTTCTGGTGGTTCTGGATTGTCTATGCTTAGGTTTGCAGTTTGCTGTGGGGTGAGGGCTGCATGGCAATGATGGGAGGTCTGGATATCTTGTGGCTCCCAGAACAAAGCCCCCATCGTGCAGCAGCTCTGACAGCAGGTGATGGGGCTCAGCCACACAGGGTCTCTTCCATCGTCCACCCCTGCCAGGACACCTTGGGCTGTCCTGTGGGCTCACAGTTTCTGCACTGGAGCGAGGCAAACAGGAAGCGAAAGTCAATCCAGCTCAACCAAGAGCAGAGCTTGCTGTTACTCCGTGACATTTTGATTGGTGACACAGATTGGGCTGCCCCCTCTCCCTCCTCCATTTTGTGCTGCATCCCTGGTACCAGCATCCCAGAGGTGCTGCAGACAACTGCACCAAGGCTGCACAACTCAGCTGTGTTCAGCAGCCCCAGGACTGCGCCAGGGAAGGAGAGAGCAGAGCCTCCAGGAGGTGACAGTGACTTTATGTAATATGTGGGGTTAAGCTTTTGGTACAAAGCTTCACTTGACTTAGTAACATGTGTGTTTGTGGGTTTAAAGATTTACTCCAGTGCTCCAGACCTTCTTCCCCTTCTGCTACTCCTCTGGAAATGGTTCAAGTCAGTGTGTTGGGCACATAATGGGTACTGGTTTCCCCAGCCTCCAGAAATCATATTAAAAAGATAGACAAAACCTAGAGGGGGCGAGGGGGGATTTTTCTGGCCAAAAGTGACAGGGGAACACCATGTGGCTGCTCCAACTGAGTTTTCCACACATGCATTTTGTTTATGGTCTGTGTGTGCAAAATATGCCAGGAAAAAAAAGCTCTCGGGAGAGTTAGGAATCTGTCCAGCATGTGGCAAATGCCCAGTATGACCCAGCCCTCCTCCTCGATCCTGCTGCCATGCCAGGGGTCTTTCTCCACAAGGCATTTCTGCAGTAGGAGTCAACTGAGGTAAAACGAGGTATTTAAGCAACACCAGCACGCACAAACGGAGGCTCAAAAGACTCCTCAAACCGCCCATAGGTGTTGAAAGCCAATGTGGTGCTCAAGGTGAATGGGAGGGACACCTTGAGCCCCATGGGTTGAGTGGCTTCAGGGCTTGCTGTGCCTCGCTGGAACTGGTGTCAGGGCATTTTATTTTTTTTTTTTTGTCTTGACAGTCCTGCATGTCACCATGGAGTCCAGCCCCCTTTCACAGGGGGTTGTTAGAATAAATACAAATTTCAACACTCCTTCAGCTCACCTCACAGTCCCAATAACAACAGTGCAATATTTTAAACTGCTTTTGCAAGTCTCCTTTCTACAGGGCAGTTGAAAGGATATAAAAGCATTTTAACAATTTTGTAGATCATTTCCAGAGCGCTGCTGTGATGTGGGAGAACAGGAGTTTTGTTGCCATTTACCCGTGGGCAGCTGCCAAGCTCACCTGTCTCCACCGAGCCTTCGAGGGCCATATCACATCTCTCTGGAAACTCTGCAGCCAGCCCTGGATGGCTTCTCACTTTACTCATCTGAAAAACACGTTGCTCAGTTTAACCCTTTCTCAGTGCTTGCCTGGGGGTGTTGCCCAAAACAGGCAGCTTCTGTTTGGGCTTAGGGAAAGTAAGAGCTGTGAGGTGGATTTGGAGAAACCTGAAACCAGGACCCTCCTGTGAAAAAGGAGGAATTTTCACATTCACGCACGTGAAAATTCCTCTTACCCTGCAAGTCGTCCTGCTGACTTTGGGCACAGTGTCCACAGCTCTTCTTTTGCCACCCCCTGATCACAGCTAACCAGCCTCCAAACTTGACCCTTCTTTAATAAGCTCCAATTCAACAAGGTGCTTAAGAATTTGTCTTTCTGAGTAAAGTTTTACCAGCCTGGTTGCATGCTTGCCAGTAAGGCATACTTTAGAGCATCTGAAGCCAGAAATGGGTGGCTTGAGCCTGTGTATAAAATACAAAGCTAAGGATTAGAAGAGAACTGCCACTGACCACATCTTCTTATGGGCCTCTTAATTTTGTAGGGTCCTGCTTCTGATCTCAAAAATTATCAGGAAAACCCTCCCATGTGTACAGTTGACACAGGAGAACTTTGCTGTTTTGTTTGCTGACATTCAGGAAATATTTCCTGATCCTCATGTGGAAGGTGTGACAGAAGTGTAGTGTAATCTACTCCCCTGTGTAAGAATTTCTCAGTTTCCATCCCTACAAATGAATATTCTCCACCTTCCTCTTCTCCTGGAAAGAAAAGTGCATAAAATTATTCCCTGTCACACTCTTTCACTGAGTTGGCAAAATACAGTGAAATACAGCAAGTTTAAGTGATATGGAATATGCAGGCATAGCTTATCTAAGATAAAGCGTGCAGATCAAAATCAACAAAGCCTCACAAAAGAAAACCCCAAAAGAGCTTTCATCTGCCTGATCCCATTTCCCTGCCTACACCTCTTTTTACCCTATTGCAATACATTAGTTCTGCTTTAGTTTCTGCTCTGCAGCAACATTTCTGCTTAAGAAAGATTCTGTTGAGTCATTACCAGCATCAGCCAAACAGGCTTTTCAAGAATGGAGCAGAAAATAAAGGCTGTGGTTTTCAAATTAATTCCATGCTGCTTAACCCTTAAACCACTAGTGACTTTCAGACTCGCAGCCAAGTTAATGCTGAGCAGAATTTGGGGCTGTTTTGCCTGAGACAGAGCAATGCCAGTGCTTTTGTCAGTCACTGACTGCTCAGGCAGTGCCAGCCACGCACCTGGAAGGCAGAAATTGTAGTGAAGGTCTCTGCTGTCCAGCCCACATCCTAAACACTCCCTTCTGATTTGGAAACACTGCCTCAGATAACCCAGACTCACACCAAAACAGAGGCAGGAAGAAGGGCTTTTCTACCAGAAGCTAGCAGTCATAAATATAGGGATGGAAGAGAGACCAGCACGTCTCTCCCACTATGATGTAGGAGAGATTCTCCACTCCTTCTTCCCCCAGCAGGTTGTATTTAGGAGACAATAGTGGTTGCCAAAAAGATAGAACTTGAATAAGCTCCTGGTACCTTGAGGTTTAAGGGGCCCCCAGGGGAGCCAACACTTGGAGTGAGAAAAACAGAAGAGGCGAAAGCGGATAAGGTGATTTTCCTTGCCTTGATTTTTAAAGCAATCTCAGCCTGCTAGGTTTTCAGTCCATGCTGCCAATGGCTATTTCCAAATTATCTTTGCATGGAAAAAGACTGGAATCCTTCTCTCTTTCTCTCTCTCTCTCTCTGCCTCCCTTTTTAATGAAAGCTTAGTTTAGATCTGATATCACTCTAAAAGGTTCACTATCGAAGTTTATTAGACCCACTGGGACAGATCACAGTTTGCAGAGGCTCATAGTTTCACGGCAGATAACTGTAGAGTGAACCATTCAATGTTCTTCAAAATGCTCGTTTTTCTTGGGCTCATCTGTAACACAAAGCTGCACTGTATTCAAGCATCATTAGAAGTGATCCCAGCTGATTACACGATGCTGGCCATAGTTCTGCCTTTGGAGCAAAGTCAAGCAGTCCCTGGCCCCCAGCCTGTCCCATTGGGTGATGCTAAGGCGAGTGGAAGCCATTTGCAGTGAAGGCAATCCCTACCAGCACAAGGGGATAATGCTTGCTGTGTGCTCATAAAAAAAGGTCAGAACTTAAAAAAAGATGCTAGGAAGTGTGAGTGCAGCTTCCCTTTAAAAATCCAGATTTGCCTTTCATGGCTTAATGATAATAGCAACAACTAGGAAAGATTCCTCTTCCTAGGGACTACAGCTGAGAAATTTCAGCTAGAAAGCAAAGAAACTAAGGAATTAGCATGTCAAGCTTCCTATAGAATGGTTTGGGGTTTTTTTTTAATGAAGTCATTGGTGTTATTATGTGGGTTTTAGTAGGCTATCCTCCTAAAAATGCATGGGAATAAACACCATATCTAGTAGGATCTCTGACTGTAACATGTATCACAGAGGCTTCTATTTACAGTGTGAAGGGAGGGGAGACTGTTTCATTTCCCAAGACAGTAATGGAAAGCATGATGTCCTACAACCAAGGGTGGTGAAGGCTGGGAGAGGTACTGGGAAAAAACCATTCACAATAAACTGAAAAGTGAAGGAGAGTTTCAGGGCAGATACTTGCAGGATGCATCATCATCAACAACCCTGGGAAAAAGCTGAGAGGCAAAATGGTTGAGTCAAGTCCTTGGGCCAGCGATGTCCTGTCCTTCTGCTGCCATTTTTCCTGTGACTTTATAGTGTCATCTAGTCTAGAGCAGCAAGCTGGACAAAACTCAGAGAGCTGGTGGTTCTCAGATGCCCATGCTCCCTGCCAGGCTTTTTCCTTGCTATTGGCCTCAGAATGCCTCTCACCAGAAGCATTTGCAACTATCTGACAGCTCATCTGCTCTCTGATTCCGTAATAGGTCGTGCAGATGGACCAGAAGCTGGATGACATCCTGAGCATGCTCCAGGCTCAGCTGGGGAAGCAGCCCCAGGCACAGATGCCAGGACCAGCCACCCCACCTGTCAGACATCTACAGACACCCACAGAGGTCCCTCTGGTGAACCAGAAAATGTGAGAGCCAGTGGGCAGTCACGTGTGACCCTCTCGTTCTTTCTCACCCCGGTATTTCTCAGTCTTGGTGTCTTCAGCAGTGTTGCGAAATGAAATATTCTGCAGTAGTAGATTAATGAGGCGGGCAAAAATTAAAAAAAAAAAAAAAAAAGATGAAACAGCAAGAAGCCAGTCATGACCTTAGGAGACCACATCAGTTTTGCACCTGTTTTATTTTAGCCATTGTTAGCTAAACTCTGCCAGTCCGTGGCAGTCCTATCCCCCTAGCCCCATTCAGGCTGAGCACACAGGCACAGGGCACACTGTCGAGGGAAGCATCCCAGCCAGGGTTAGGATGACCCATTTGTGGGCACGGAAGGGGAAAAGAACTGTTCTTTTGGCATTTAAGCACTAAGTTTAATGCTCACAGCATGCCTGAAAGGGGGAAAGGAGCCAGCATTTGAACATGAAACAAATGGAAATCAGTGAACAGGAAAATTAAACAGCATGTTTTGACTTCTACCAAGCAGCGAGGATCATAAGAAGGGCAGATTTATATACTAGTGCGAATGACAAAGTAAAGACAACAGGCTACTGATTAAAAATATGGAAGTGTACACAGGCTGGTTGACATATGAAAGGCTGAAGCAAAGACTTCAGCTAATTAAAGCAAAGGGTTGCCAATGAGATGAGATGCATGTTGGAACAGACAGGCAGGAGAGATAGGATCTGCGTGGGCTTACTGCACCAGAACAGCGTAATAGCTATCAGCCACGCTGATGACTGTTATGCAAAATGTTCTCAAGCTTTTACCTTCATTCAGCAGCGGTTGTTGACTCCAGTTGCCTTAATTTTAACATAAGAAACCTTTATGGTAATTGGCTGTGAATATCTGTAAAGCTGGGTTCAAGCCACCGAGTAGCAGGGTGCTGCAGGAGGGCTGCAGCTGTGATTGAGAGGGTTTCTTAAAGAAAACAGAAATGCGCACACTGTTGATGAAAGTTAATCGCTGTTTAAATAAACTGCTGTATATAATTTTAAATGCTAGATTTATTTTTTGCCTTGTAATCTGGCTGTAAATCGAGTGTGTATGCTGGCTGGTGTACTGTTGTTGAGGAACACATCTGGTGCAGATAGCTGGGCTCGCAAGCTGCAGATGGAAATGCAGCTTGAGATGCATACTGAGCTGCAGGTTGAAGTACAGGTTGAGCTCTGGGTGGGAGCCCGGGACAAGAGGACGAACTTTCGACCTTCGGGCTGACAAAGGGTACAAAGGCGGGTGACACCCAGCCAGGTTAATGGACACTGAAACGCAGCAGCAGCCGGGAATTGCCGACCCTTTGGACACCGAAGGAGATGAAGACGGGTGATGCCAGCGAGGTGGATGGACATGGAGACGGGGGCAGGAGCCGAAGACTCGGGAGGAAGAGCGAGACCGGCCATGGGGAGACTGTGATGGGGTAAAATCCCAGGGGTTCCTTTGCTGGGGTCCCTCCTTGGAAGCACCAGCGCAGGCTGTTTGTGTGCTACTGGCCCAGGAATAAATGGCTTTATGGAATGAGACATCTGGGACTCTGCCACCTCTGCCATGGCAAACCTGGAGTGATGTAAGTGGGGTGTGTGGGGAGCCAGGCAGGGACCCGTCTGTCACTGGGGCCGGGGAAGGGCCTTCAGTCCCTGAAAGTCCCTGACCTTGGCAGTGCCACTGCCAGAGAGTCCCGGGAATGGTCTGACTGGGTAGTTTCCTTAACACTGTCACCGTGAAATGGATCTTACCTGGCACTTCAGGAAAGGGACAATACAACACTGTTGCTAAAGACCTAAATAATAAACCAAGCTAAAATGGGCGCAGAGTTACTTACTCGAGTCTTTTTAATATATTTGCATAAGCAACAATTTGAATGAGCAGAAGACTGCAGAGCAAAGACCTTATTCCTGGGAAACCCTAAATATATTCTATTCCCACTCATATCCATGAAAGCCAAGTCTGCACTGCATTTAAAAGCAACCTGAAAGACTGGTCCCCTAATAAGCATTTATTTGGACAAATGAGTGGTCCATTTCAATGTAATCAAATTAGTTTCTAACTATTACCTGTCCCTTTAAAACTCTTTCCCAGGTTTGTGTGTCTGGGAATTCAAGCTTGGAAAGAACACAATGAGACTGATTCCAATCTTTAGATTGCAGGCGCGTCTTAGACAGAATATTAATGATGTGTGAGAGGCAATAAAAAAAAAAAAAAAGCAGCAATGTGGTTTTAATTAAATCAGCTGACAAGCCCACATTCCATCTTGTCTGATTACTACAGAGTTACTGAATATGACCAAATACAGCATGTAACATGGGAAAAATAGTAAATAATCATTGCCAGAGCATGGAGTTGCTCCTGGCTATCAGTCAGGGTCATGAGCTTCTGCAATAGTCCTTCATAAAACCTCCCTGACTCTGACCTGCCAGAGCTAAATGGGCAACTGGACACCAAATGAGGGTTAACATCGTTTCATCAGCCATAGATAAAAGAAAATAAATCTGCCTGGAGATCCCTTTGCCACACAGGTTCATAAGAGGAGCAGTGCAGCTTTCAGCAGAAGAGCTCAGGGACTGCTGTGGCCAACACAATGTGACACTTCTGCAACACTGCAGATATTTGTGTGAGGGATATGCTGACCATTTGGTGGAGCGAGTAATGCAACAGTGTTTTACACACTATTCAGCCTCAACAGAAATGTTTAGGCACTATATATATAGCAACACCTACTACTCTGAAGTGCCTGGAAAATCCAGCTAAATAGAATGCAAGTGGTCACAGCTATGGAAGTGTCAGAAGGGATGAGTGGGTGGGAGGAAAAGAGAAAGAGGCACGCAGTGGTCCCTCCAGAAAAACAGAATGTGTGCCAGAGTGTTTATATGTGTGTGTGTGTGCACGTGTCTTTTTTAAACACAAGCTAGGGTTTCCCCAGCAAGTCTTGAGTGAGGCCACAGCCTGAACCTTCACAGGTTTTAAAACCCAACAGTGCTGGCCATACATCCCACTTTACAGCTGGCACTGTGGACACCACAGTGTGGCAGAACCCATGACCTTGACACTCCCTATTGCTCAAAGGGAGAGATGAGGGTGTGGCCTGAGCAAATTGCAGCGAGGAAGGAAGAAGGCTGGTGGGAGAGATCCATTTTCACACCATATGAAGAGATTAATGGTAAAAAGAAATAAAGTAACATAGATTAGCCATACTTAAGAAAATGTCCACATACACAGCTAAGACAGGAGTTGCCATCCAGCAAAATCTTTCTGATTGCCCAGGGTCAAATGTACACAGAATTAGCACTGATGTGACCTCCTGGTGACACTTCCTGACTCTTTTTCTGTGCAAAGATGTTTGATACCGTGACCAAACTGCATATTAATACATTTGCAATTGGCCTTGTTGAACTTCATGTGGTTCTTAAGGGCTCACTTCTCAGGCCTGTGCATGTCCCTCTGGATGCCATGCCTTCCCTCAAGCCCATCCATGCACGCCTCAGCTTGCTGTCACCTGCAAACCAGCTGAGGGGGCACTCCATCCCACTGGCTGGGGCACGGATGAAGATATTAAATAGTGTTTTTCCCAGTACAGACCCTTAAGGCACATCACTCATTACTGGTTTCCATTTTGACCTTGATCTGTAAACTGAAACTCTTTGGATGCAACCATTCAGACGATTCCTTGTCTGTCTTTTCCACTCATACCTCTCCAATTCTGAGCTAAGAATGTCATGAGGGAGTCTATCAAAGGCTCTAAAGAAATCCAGGTAGATGATCTCAGTTGTCACTGTTGTAGAAGGTAAGTAGATTAGTCAGGCATGACTGCACTTGCTGAAGTCATGTTCACTCTCACTAATCATCCCCTTGTCTTCCATATAATTCAACAGGACTTCTAGGAGGATCTATCCCATGATCTCACTGGGCACTAAGGTGAGGCTGACTGGTCAGCAGTCCCAGGGTCCTGTTTGTTCCCCCTTGTAAAAACACATGTGATACCAAACGTTCCTCCTTGGCGGTGGCTCTAACACAAGCCAAAATTACTGAAAGCATTCCCAGGGAAGTCCATGTGTGTGTTTTTATCTCCATTTGTACTAACATGGGTGCACTGGTGTTTACCCTATTAATTTCTGCTGGATGGGAGTGCAGCTGCTGAGCAGGGAACACTCAGGAAGGTCACTCCCACAGCACCTCCTCTTGCACCAGTGAAATAGTGACAATGCCATGAACGGACATGGCCCATGAAGTGGGCAGCCCTGTGCAGCTGGGTCTGCAGTGGTCACACGTTGCCTTTTGACTCAGAACAGAGGCACAGCCCAGGCAGTCAAGGTCTCCCAAGGCCACAGGATCAGCAAGGGTAGCTGTCAGGAGTGCAGTTTACAACAGCATCAAAAGGAAAGAGTGCAGGAGAGCCAGTAAAGATGAGCTACTTTTTTTTCCAAAAGATCACATGGTTTTCTACTTGATCCAATTTCACTGTGGAAGATACACCTTGTCCTCCCTTACCAGAGACAACGACACCAACTAAACAAGATTTTCCACATTCCTTCTAATAATGCATGGCATCCTGAAGTCTGCTGTCTGCCTGTGATGATGCAAGATGCTCAGAAGTCATTACAACAAAGCCCGAGGGGATTATTTTCTCATTTCCATAATTACACAGTCAGTAATAATATCACGAACCAATCTTATCTCAAAACATGTACTCAGATCCTTAATGATGATATTTCTTAAGTGATGTGTACTCAGATCTTTATTGGTGATATTTCTTAAGTGATGTGTGGGATTAAAGTCCTGTGTATGATAAGGCCGCAGCAGTGAGGGAGATAAAAGTTCAACTTCCATCATCTAGGGGCTTTCATTCCTGAGAAAAGGTAACTGTGCCCCCAGAAAAGATGATATGGGTGACAGATCACAAATCTACTGCCTCATCTGGAATACTCTCTTCCTCTCTGGAGAGTAAAAAGTGAAAAAAGACTCTCCAGACACAGCTGCCCGTTTCAGAAGTGGGTCTGTCCAGCAGCCCTGAATGTTTTGCATCCAACTGCCTTGCTGTGGTATCACCAGAAGAACTTGTGCTGGAAGGCCCTCCAATCTCTGTAGGACCAGGACAGCTAAATTCCCAGCGCAGTAGCTATGGTGAATGAGCATGGTTCTTTCCTCATTAGCTCAAGCAGTGTCCTCTTTGTATCTTTGCTGTTTCGTCTCTGGACTCCTCTGGACCACCGAATCCAGCCCTCAGTAGCTCCTTATGCCAGGAGCTCCGGTCCAGGGCGGAACGGTGGCGGCTGTTTGCTGGTAAAGACAGACGGACCACTTGCGTATATATCAGCGTTCTTTATTTTCCCTCACGGAGGGAAAAGGATCGTGCATAGAATAAGCTATGAGATGGAGAACCTGGCAAGAGTAGCCCAGCTCATCTCTTGCCCAGATCTCTTATGCCCTCTGTCGGGGGAGGGCAAGGCGAGAGACGAGCCAATAGGCAAATGACTGACCAGTGACATCTGGCCAGTCCTGGGTGAACAGGGGAGGGACAGGTACAAAGCAGCGCTATGAATGGTCAGACCACCAGTGGATTCTCGGTGGTCTGCCCACTGCTACACCTCTTCCCACTGATAATTCCAACCTAAGCCCTGAAGGGTCTGCACTGACAATCCATTCAGGATGTGCTGTATCTCACGCAGCCCTAAACAGCAGAGCTCATTCAGCACTCTTTTGAACAATCTGAACAACGTCTAAAAAGAAAACCATGGTTTAGGGAGTGAAATGCCACCGGGTAAAGAATCCCAAACATCAAAACTGCATTATTTGTTATTCTGAAGGAGCACATGCTAGAATCATTGTAATGGCCAAGGAAAAGTATGTTGAAGGGCCTAGGGTAGATATTTCTCAGACATCACTTCTAGCTGCAGCAGAGCCCAGCCAGCAGAACTAGACACGATGGTACTGTGCTACCTCCATGGTAGGAAAAGGTTTGAATCCCTCTCAACCTGCCTGAAGAGCAACCTCTTTTCTCAGTTAAAGCAACTTCTGCTTAGTCAAGAAACACTCCAAGATAGCTGGAAATATTAGAAACCAAAAGAGAGACAAAAAGTCTAATAAACTAATGGTCGTTACCCTTTTCCCACATGCTTCTCTAAGCTCCAGAGGACCCCGAGCTCTGGACTGGATCTGTTTACTGGTGCTAGGGGTGTGCATGTGTTCCCTCCAGCTCCTTCCCTGTTATCCAGCAAACAGTGCCTGTCAGACAGGAAAGAGTGAAACAGCAAAGAGCATCCTCCCTATGAGAAGCTGTTGTGCCAAAATGCTTACTACCTTGTGTTTAGCCCTCATTATGGTTTATAGTGGCTCCCAAATGACTCCGTAAAAGTACAATGTCTCTGCTTAGATTCCTGGCTGAACACCTGTTCGTCTCAGGGCTTGGATTTGGCACATGTGGGTCTGTGAACAGAATTTTAATTCCTCTTCATTATGTTGTTTGATCTCCCCCCGGACGGGGTGGAATTGCGTGCAAGGAACCAACCTGACATAAGCAGTGAAGGGAAGGGGATTTTTGAACTCTGTGGTTAATGTAACTGCTGTATCTTGTCTGGCCAATCAAACAGGCAAAGTTTGTTCTTTGTTTAACCAACGAATCATAATTTTCAAGAACAATGCCTTGAAGAATTTGCCTGATACTCACCTCAGCCTTAGAGGGGAAAGAAAATTCACATTTCAAAAATATCTGTCGAGCATTACTTATGCATAGCTAAAATGTAGCTTTTCTTCTTTACTGCCATGTGCCTTGTGTTGTCACGTCTCTTGTTAGCAAAGCTTATGCACAGCCAAACAGCCCAGTAGCATTTTACACCTACTTTATTTCACAGAGAAGGGACTACGTCCCCAGTGCTTCCAATGTAGCAACCTCTTGCCAGCTCACACCTTATAAATAACCCTCACCAAAAAGGGTGTTTTCTCTGCCAAAAGATTAAAGAAATGCCCCATAAAGCAAGCCCTGAGAGATGGAAATGCTCACAGCAGGATAAGCACATGAGTTTTGCTTGCTGCAAAGACATCCAGAGTCCTTGAGCAACAGAAAAGGCTCTGGCCACATCTCCTGGCCTCTACTTTGTCAAGCAAGCAGTGATTTTTTGCAGGTCAGCCCAGCTCATGGTTCAGCCATCTCTGGCACCACGGGTGCTGTGACAGCAGGCAAGGGTGGTGTGTTGGTCCCTCTATGCCTACAGCTTCCCTCTGTCATCATCCCGCAGTGTAACATGAAGTCACTCTGCTCGTGAAGCTTGGTGACTCAGAACACTTCACCAGTAGGATCTGAGTTTTGATCCAAATTAGCCCAGTCCTTCTTATGGACAGAAACTCATACAGTCTCTAGCACCAACACAGATCTGTCCTGGTCAGTCTCTAGTACCAACACAGATCTGTCCTGGTCACCAAGGCCCTTCAAGCAGTCAGTGCTTATGGTGGAGGGGCTGGGGTTTATATCATCAGTGTGAGGGGGAGGGGGCACCACTCATGCACTGTTCCTGTAGCAGAACAATTGCCTGATTCAGTGTCCTCATTCCCTTTGTTTTCTTTGCTGAGAATTTTCCCCTTCCTGAAACACTAAACAGCTCATTTCTTCCAATCTAAACAAATGATCCTGCCAGCTACTGATTTTTCCCTCCTTTCTATTTGTAATTGTTGGTATTGTAAGTACAAGTTTCCATTTGTTTGATAGCAGGTCAGGAGGCCAAGAAGAGCAAGGGACAGCTCCTGTTACACATCAATGCTGTGCCAAACTCTTCAGTTTGGCTACACCATGAGTGTCATCACTCTTGGACTCCACCAGCCCCACTGGCCAACTCCCAGGGAGCTGCTGCTTTGGCTGGAGACAGGCAGAGTGCAGTAAGAGGGCAGTAAGAGAGTCTCCATCCTCGGAGCCATGTATGTCCCTTATACTGAGCTGGTGTATTCTCCCCTCTGTGTTATCCTGTTATTCCCCATGCAAAAGTCCAGCTAAGCCACTCCTCCAGACAAGGAATGTTATTGCACTAGGAAAGCTGGCAATAAACTTCAGCATCAACCTAGATCCAGTCCAAAGGGCTGCAGCTGACAGGCTACAGTCATGGAAGAGCATCAGGGAAAAGAGTGACAATTTCTGCAGACACAGACCACTGAGAGGTTGTGTACTTGATGGGTCTGTGCTCAAAGCAGGCAAAATTCAATGCAGACATGTACCTACTGGAGTCATGGACTTACACCACAGATGAATTTGGTTTGATCTCTCTTACCACGTGTCTAAATAAGCAGTTGGTATGTTAAAAAGTGCCCCTGGTTTCACTAACATTACTGGAGCTCTGAATTGAAGTAAAAATTTTCCAGTGGCCTTCAAACCCATATATTACTTGGCAGACAGTAGTTTTTGTTCCACAGAAAACCCAAGTTCAGACACAAACAGAGACAGACATCACCGAGGTGCCCAGCGACTGTGATCCATTTTGTGAATGGCATTACTTTGTGTGGGACTCCAGATCCTAAACTTCTCTCTGAGTTTAATGTATGAATGAACCCAAAGCAAAAAAATGGCAATCTGCACATTCTGCCTGACTTGGATCAATGCCTGAGAAGGTTGCTGCACATTCAGTGCTGAATTAAAATGGTAAGTTTTTGAAAATATGTCAGTAATTATCAGGTGGGGACAAGCTCCCAAATTATTTGGGCCTTGCCCATGTACCCATTTTGCAAAAATAACATCGTTTTCACTGGCAACATTTTCTGTGAGGCTGAAAATCAAGGTGACAGTGAAAGTGTTGAATAAGCATAAATCCAGCTTATCCCTTCAAGCTTAAATAGCTGAAGGAGTGGTTTGTGGCAAGGAATCACCTCTGACAATCATGCTCTTTCCTGTTCTGGAACGAAGCTGCTCTGTGTGCTCGCCCCTCCACCCAACCTCCTCTCCAGTTTGGGTGAAATCATGTCTTTGGCCTTCAACAGGCAGCCCTGTTTGATGTGACTGCTTTGGGAGAACCTGGAGCCACAGGCTGCTGGAAATGCAAGAGCAGGCTGAGGTGTACAGCTTCTTCTGGCTGCTCCTGGCACAGCCTGGAGCAGCGAGTGAGGGGCATGAGGGCTGACTGCTCTGTGTGAGAAGGGGAGATGCCCACAGGGGATAATGAGGCCAGCAGAGACCATGGTGTCACTGACAGGGATCCAGTCCCACAGGATTAAAGCCAGGCTCAAGCTATTTGAAAGGAAAGAAAAGCTTAAAACAAAAGGATTCTAAAAGTAGCTGAAAATGCATACAAAAGACTCAGGAAAACTGGATGGCTAAAATGCCCCCCATCCCCAGGTGCCAGCAACATAAACAGTGGAAAGGCTGGAGCGCTCAAATGGCTTTGCTTTCATAAAGTGCCTTTTTTTTCCCCAGACTTTTTTTGGTTCTGTTTTTCTTCTTTATCTCTCCCCAGCAGTGGCTGACAGATGACCTTTAAAGCCCCGGAGAGCCGCCCCAGCAGGTGATTTACTAACAGCTGTGCCAGTCAGCAAACTGGAGGGGCAGAGGTCGGGGTTGCCCGGCCAATTCAGGGTGGGATTTAATTAAAGAAAGATGCATTACACTTTGTATTGATTTGTGTGCATGCACACATGAGCCTTTTCTTCTTTTCTTCTTTTCTTCTTTTTTTTTTTTTTTTTTTGTTTTTTTTTTTTTTCTGTTTTTGTCTCTGTTCCATGCACCTGGACATTTTATCCTGACTGTGACAGCCTCGCCACCTCACCCCCCAAGGACACCGCTCCCTGAAATCCCATCTCACACTTCCAGAGGGGCTGGGAACAGGTGGGGAGGAGGCAAGTGAAGGGGAACCCAGCAACTGACAGCACACAGCGTCCCTGCTTTTCCCTCGGTATTCATGGGGTACTGGATGGGTATTTGAGGGATGCCGGTTTTTCTTTCCCTCTCCCCCTGTGGCAAAACTCTGCCCTTCTTCTATCTTCCAGATGATCCATTGGGAGAGAGGGAAAAAAGGTATTAAAAGGACAAGCTTTTCCTTTTTGTCTAGGATCAAAGACTTTTCCACTAAAGACGATGGGCATTTTTGAAACAGCAAAATGCACGGTCAAAAGGCAGAGTAAAAATTCTGTGACCCTGTATTCACAAACCAGTGTAATTCACTATTTTCACTCATGCACCTAATCCCCTTTTTTTGCTAACTCAGACTTTTACTATTACTATTATTCTTCTGTTATTTTTATCAGATTTTTTTAAAAATATAATATTCACATATCAACAAACTTCCACTCAACTTGTTTAAAAAAACTTGTTTAAAAACTGAAGTGACCATCATGCCACAGCTTGGAGAAAATCTTCAGATTTGCAGTCAAGTCTTTCAGTGATGTTCTGGTGGCGAAATTAATCCTTTACAAAATAAGTAAGATTTTGTGACCAAATTTGTCCAAGGCATTTTTCAGTCACAGAGTCTTGCAGGGAGGGGTCAGATAAATTAAGAGTAAATCATCTTGCTTCTTTTCAAAAGTCACTGCCCTCATAGATGTTTCTACCAAATCACTTTGCAGTCTTCCCTTGAGTAAAACACATAGCACTTCTGGTGACTCCCAATGCAAGGCAGATTTCATAGGCTTCAGATACTGTGATGAGCTTTATTCTGAACCCTTTCCAATTTTCCCAGCTCTTTTCTCAGCCTTGTTGGTCTCTTTCTACGACATGGTGGTTGTTATTGGCCTGGAGGTTCCTGTGACAGGTGAGGTATCTGTGGACCGAGATGCTCCAGGCACAGCTGCCAAATTTCCCTTAAAAGTGTTCTCTACAGCTCACCAGCCTGGGCTCAGGTATCCAGATGTTACATAGCCAAGTCTTGGTTGGGTTCATGTAGCTTCTGAAAAGGCAAGAAGCCGCAGCCACCTGAGCCAAAGACAAAGGGTGTTTCAGAGTAGTTGAGGATCTGAGAGTCCCCCTTTCCCTCCACCTCTGGTTTCTACCTTTTTGGTTTTACACCCATGCACTGGCAGCAGCCATTGTCCGCAGGTCAGAATTCTACAGCCCTAACTTGAGGCAAACTCTTTCCAAAAATGGATGTTTTTGGTGTAGCAGACTGGCCTGGAATGTCTAGATCTAAACTAATTACACATCTGTCACAGACTTCCCGTCATCCCGCCAAAACTGATGCCTGTGTTCGGCTGAGCCTTTCAACACCACTAAGGCATCTGTATGTCCAGTTCCCTTTAAAATGCATGGGAAATAAATACCCAACATCACTATGCGGCTTTGAAAGTCCCCCTGCAATCTCCAACCCTCACTTCCCATCTGTAAAACAGGAATAAAGCAATTCCTACTCCATATCTGCTTTATCAGTGTTGTCTATGCAGACCACAAATTCTATGAGACATGAACTGGCTGCTACTAAATATAGGTACAATGTCTAGCACAGTTTTTATTAGAGCCCCTAGGCACTACAGCTCCATAAATATCCATGTTGACTTTTTCCAGATTAAGAACACATCAATGGGAGCTTTGCTCAAGTAAGAACTGCAGGATCTGGCACTGGTGCTCTTAAACCCTAATAGGAATGAGAAAGTCTGAAGCCTCTTCCAGGCTCATTCACTGGTATCAATGCTTTCAATACCAAGTCAGCTGTTGTGACATAAAGGGTATGTTTCTCTTGGTGCTGTTTCTTGGAACTGAAGAGCCCTTCTGAAGTTTTAATTTTCTTTACTGAAAAGCCCTGCTATGGTAAATCATCAACTCACCAAATTTATAGGAGGCACAGCACTTGGTATGTCACGTCTCTGAGCCCAGCCTACTGATTCACTTACGTATGCTTTTGTTCTTTTGCTTTGTAGTTCTCTTGATTTCAGCAACTGTCTATCATTTTCATGTGGCTTGCTGGCTAGAATGCCCCCTACTATTCCAGTAATCATTGCCCTGCTAGAGTGTTTATTACTGACTGAATGGCTGCACAGACTGGTAAAATGACCTGAGCTGTATGAATTTTCCCTCAAGTCTCTGGGGCCTCGCAATTCTTGAAAGAATGTAAAGGAAGAAAAAAAAAAAAAAAAGAGTTTAATTATGGGGAAGGGTCAAAGTAAAATTTCTCTGCAATAGCAGATTTCTTCATTGCCTTTGGTGCCTCTGATGCTGAGCACTCACCACATCACCTTCAATATTTAGGGAGCAGCTGAGAACTTGCCATGAGATGAGAACTGAGCCAGGTAACCTTTGGCAGCCCGTTGTGCATCTGTGCATCAAGAGACTGCTGCTTAAATTGTACATGCTCCTCCTCTACAAAACATTCCCGCTGGATGGGGTCCCAACACGCTGGGGACTGCCTGGTTGTTTGGGGTGTATTTGAGTTGAGGTTTGTGGTAGGTGCACTGTGAAAAAAGAAACCAAACAAAACAAAACAAGAAAATAAAAACAAACCACACATACACATACAAAAAACCACTGACCAATACAAGATAATACACAGACGTGTAACTGTGGGTAGGTTTCCAAGACACAGACTCTGTCTAACTTTTATCAGTGGTTTGTTTCCCTTCTGGCTAAGATTCTCAAAAGTGGGTGCCTAAAATTAGTCTCTCCTGGGTAAAAACTTCAAAAGCATCTTAATAACACAGGAATCTAAGTGCCTCGTACAGCACTTCTTAAAGGCTCTGGAAAACCTCAGCCCTCCATCCACATCTTTAGTGATACGATTTTTAAATGCCCAGAGCTCACAGTAGCTACTGTGGGGGCAGAGAGTGAGGATTCTTCTGAGGATGTGGGGCATCCATCACACTTTGTCTGCTGGTCTGATCCTGCTCAAAGAATCACACCTAATATGGATTCCCACGTTCAACACAACTCTAAACTTAAATCAATTTTTAAAGCCTGGAATCAGTTTCTATGCCATGGATACCACACCAGAGTGTTTGCAGTTATGAATCAGACCACAAATGCTGTTGTTTTGGTGAAGATTTCACAGCACTGTTATTCCCATATCCACAGTTCATCATTGCTGTCAGATGTGCTAGCTCTAGGCCATAGGGGGTATAAAGGGCACCAAATAAACAAGCACAGTTTCTTCTCTCATGCAAATTTTATTACAGTTGTATGGAGGGACTGTAAAACATTTCTGTGTTTAGCTGCTTCTTATGGAAAGAGGATTTTTTTCCATAGTATTAAAACACAAACAAAGAAAACAAAAACCAAATTTCATCCTGGAAGAAAGGCCAAAGGACTCCTGGCACAGCTATTTCAGAGTAAGCTGTTCCACACTCCTGATTCTGCAAGAGCTCCCCATGGAAAACAAAGAACAAAAAGCAGGTTTTCCTTCTAGGAGAGTTTCACTTACTGAGCAGGCCAGCATGAGGAGCAGAAATCAATCAGCAAAGGAATACCGAGGTCTATTCTGTGTAACTCTGGGTATGTGTGTGCAGGGTGCTGATCTCTAGGATCTCATGGCACCTGGGGGAGCATCCCATCATGGAACACACACTTCAGAAACAGAGGGAGCAGCCTTTGCCATTCCTAGCTGTCTCTCTCATGAGGACAGAGAGACACAGTTGAAGGAAACCCAGGCCAAAGACTGGAAGGGATCAACACAGCCACTGAATCCCTGGCAGATGCCAAGGGAGTGTCTTCAGAAGCTCTCCTCAACAACACTCTCTGGTCATGGGAAGAGAAACTTTGCTGCTGACCAGGAAATCAAAGAGAAGCAGTAAAAAATAGCCAGAACTAACATTAATTCAGTGCAAAATCTCTTCATTTCAGCTAGATCTAAGCCACCATTTTACTCACTGAATTTAGCCTTGCTCTTGTTTCCATATGGGCCGCCTAGAGGTTATGGCTTCCTAATCTTATGTATCGATCTCATGTCTGAGCTCTTTTCAGGATATATCATATGTCTCTGCACTGCTTGTCAAGCATTTGTTATGATATCAGAATTCATGCAATGCCAGTCAGCTTCACCACATACAGGGTCACACACAGTATACCTTCTGAAGTCTCCAAACGAGGTTTTCTGAATAAATAAAAATCTTTATTCACAAGGTGTAAATCCTCCATGCAAGTTGTCTCTATCGTTAACATTTTCTGTTGCAATTAATTTTGTTGCCAGTAAGCTATTCACTGTGGAGCAAGTACAATGAAGAAGAGGCACTGGAAGGTCAAAAGGAAGCAATAGTAATGAAAAGTAAACATACAAGTCAGAGAGGAATCACAAACCCAGTTTGAAGCTAATTTGCTTTTTTATTCCAGTAAATACGCATGGTGGCTTTTGCATTGTATTCACAAAGTTCTTGTTTGGAAGTATTGTTAGGAAATTTTGAACTCGTTTCAGTTTCTAAGCTGTGGCACTGTCAGCCAAGCATTTCTTGTTCAACCAGGGCCTTAGTGCAGGCCTAATTTAAGAAAACGGCAAATTTTCCTTTGGTGTCCATAGGGGAGCTCCTAACGACCAGTCCCCTAAGGGCCCTAGAAAAGACACCAGCCACATTTCCAGCAGCATCATAAGCCCTTTTCCAAGCCATCCTTCTGCTTGGATGTAGAGCAAATCTTCCACATACGGCTGTGCTTCATGCTAAATATGGAGCAGCAATCAAACATCTGTGGAGAGTTCATATTTGGCATGTTTACACGAGTCTTTATTCCTCCTTTGTCTTCAGGCAGCAACTACTACATAATGTATTTGGTATGATTAATTGTGGGAATGTTGTTCATCCCAGCATAGCATGACATCTCCAATTACATGACATCTTTCTCTCATTTGTAAGGGAAGAAGTGATTTCTGTATCTTGACATGTTTATCATTGTTAGGGTGAGCTAGTTATCTTATATGGGCCTGCTCCCTAGTTCTCAGGGCTGACAGATTATGGTTTCACATATCACATATGCCTTGTTACTGAAGCTGCATCTTGAAAGGAAAGCAAATAGAGGAATCTCCACCACACAAGAGCTGTAAGATGATGTTTTGTTCAATGAGCCAGTGGTTTGCAAGGTTGTTCTAGGCTATTATCATTTATACAGTTAATGGGTATTTGATTTTCCCAGTATTTTTTTTAAATCTCGACAATGGAAAATGTAACACACATTTCCATGGTCTTACACAAGCTTCAACTGATCATAGACCTTCCCTATGGGTGAGATTTGCCTCGCCTATTTTGAGCCATCTATTTAAAAGCTGGGCATCTGCTCTAAATCAAGCACTCAGTCACCAGTGACAGACAGATGCTTCTTGAGAGATGATTTACCCCACCTGGTTTCAACACAAAATTTCAGATACGAGGAAAGTCTAAGGATTCAATATTTTTGCCCAATTATTATTTAAAAAAAATGCATAATACATCTTTGTAGCTCTGCTTCCAAAGATGTTGCAAAACTTTTTATCTTTAGCATTTTTCAGATGCGTTAATGCAAAGACTTATTCAAAAATCTCTCAAAAAAACTGTGACATCCAGGCTAAAATTCTCATCCTGATGGACTCCAGAGAACTTTGTACAAAATTCAAGACAGCAGCCAGTATGAGAAAACTGGACACCTCTAGACTTCATGTTTTGAGTGGACAGTTTAGCTACTGAAGCACTTGTGGTGCATTTTTAACTGGGGCCAAGCATCAGAAGGATGTAGGAGTCCAACCACCCAGTCATGGAAAGAAGGAAATAAGCCTCAATCATTGCATAAACAGAGCATTCCTTTCAGTTCCTTGCAGTAGGACTCCAGACAACATAACTACTTTATTTAAAGCAAGGTGCTGCCTGCCTGCCCTAGAGTTCGCAAACGAAAGGGGTGAATGGAAAGGTCCGTGTGCAGTTTAGCTCATGCACTAATGAACTAAATGAAAATAAGAGCTAATGAAAATCTGCTCAGCAACTTGCATGCCAACCTAAACTGTATTCGTCTCAGGAGTGTAAAAGTTATTACTTCAAAGAAAACTTTAAGAGTCAGAGATTTGGGAAGACACAGAAGGCCAGCATGATGGCCTGGGAAAAGTTTCACCAATGTACAAGAGGGCTCCTGGTGTCCTGATAATTTTGCAGTTTGTTGTAGATGTTCTATTGCCTCTTAGCAGAAGAAGTGACCCTTTGCACATACTCATTCAAATGAGACACAAGCATGGGAATGCTTTTTTCTAGAGGTGCTTAAACAGGAAATCAGCTCCACATAGAAACCGAGGGGTTGGTGTTCTTATTTGCAAGCACATCAGCATTTTTCCTCACCCTACTCATTCCAAGGTTGCTTTTATTGGTGTAGGCAGAGCTGCAGAGGCCAAGATCAAGTGAACACTCACTTCAGTAATTGCTGAGTTCCTCAGTCTAGAAACTGTATTCTATAAGCCAGGGCAATGGACCGCACAAAACCCCTTTCCATCTCTGCAAAACACAATCTTCTGGAAACACGAGCTTGTGTTTTTCATTAGAGTTATTGGTATGATAATTACTTGGTTATTAACACTTAATGCAAACTCTTGCAAACCGTTTCAGCTCCAGTGCTGCTGCTTTGTTTCTGCTGCTGTGGGAATGAGAGGGAAGAATTGGTAGTCCTTCCTTTCAAAAAAAGGGCCTGCATAAATTATATCCCAGTATATAATTCTTTGTTGAACTACCCATGGGGGTTAATTTTTCATTAACCTCCACTTGCCACTGGTAAGTGTACAGTTTCTTGAGTTAATGATTTTTGTATAGACACAAAAAGGCAAGACACACACACACACACACACACACACACACACACACACACACACACACACACACACAGGACTAATGTTCAAGGCAGCAGCAGCAATATAGATAAGTTTTCTCTTCCATAGCTTACAATTAAGGGTTACCATTAATGGACCTGGAGAACTTCCTAAAAGGACTAATTAGTGTTTTAATTGGTTCTCTCACCATCATATTTTTGTTTACCCATACCCAGAGGATCTCCAGCTGTGTTAAGCAGTTTCCCAATTAATAACGCATTTGAACTTAATGGTCCAGTTTTTCTGACTCAGCCATTTTTCCACCTGGTTTATTTAGCTGACTTACAGCATGTAATTTCCACATATTTCTCAGCAGCTGAAACCCACTGAATGTTGCCACTGTCCCTGGGCAAGTGCTGCCTGGTACCCTGATGCCAAAAGGATTTTTTGCTATTTCTTTTTATACCTTTTACACAGTTCTGTGTATCCACAAGTATTAGCATGCATACTTGTACTTCTCTAAGTCTGATAATTCAGCATAGCTCCAAGGTCCTGTAGAGCTAGGAGACCAAAAATCCTACTATCTTGAGAAGCCATGGCTCCCTTCAGTAGAATATGTTCTGTAAACTTATTGGCCCCTGGGGAGATTAGGTCTATAAGTTGTGTGCGTGAGTGGGGTGGGGAGATACAGAAGAGGAATACAAAAGAAGAACAGAAGAAGGATACAGAAGAAGAGAATAAGAGAAAGAGAAGAAGAAAAGGGAGAAGAGCATGCATGCTCTCATGGTGGGCTTTGTGACACGATCTATCAGAACAGGATCCCATTAAAATACTGAGGTAAATGACCCTCGACCCTCTAACCTCCAACCGTGTCTAGCATTCATTCCTGAAACCAGGAGAAAAAAGGCATCACCCTCCACGTCCTCTGTGGAAGTCCTTGTAGCTCTGCCTTGGCAGATGGAGAGGTACCTTTGTAAAAGTCCACTGCTGCACTTGTGGTTTCTCTCAAAGCTTCATGTCCAGCCCCTTCTAGTCCTCCCCTTTCCTGTAGGTTTTTTTTTGCAGCAATGACTCAGCTGTTTATTTTCCGCTTCCTGCTTCTTCTTTCATTCTGTGACAGAGCCATTTTCACCCGCTGGGCAGCAAGAGTTAGGTGAGGGACTCCTTTTCCTTGTGCAAGCAGGAGAGGCCAGGGAATGACTGATAACATTAGAGAGAGAAAGGTGAAAATACAGCCTGTACCCACAAGCTTCTTCCTTCTAGCCCTCAGAAGAGTCCTTTAGGAGATTTTATCTCACTGGCCTTCCTGCGTTGCCTTCTCATTCAGTGTTTGCTGTGCATCACCTGCTCTCAGCTGGTGGGGGAAGAAAAAACCAAAAATATCATGAAAGAGGCAAGTCTCATGGCTGAAACTAGGAAATACGCAACCCAAATTAAAGGATCAAACTGCTCAGATACACTCCTGAACTAACCCTGCTGTCAAACCAGTCCTTCCTCACTTAATTGGAAGAAGTTGCTGGGGATCTTTTACCAACAATTTTCCATGTCCCAAGGAGATGAAGGTTACCCCAACCTGAAATAAGGAGTGTTATGAAGCAAAATAATGCATGTGAACATGAACCACAAAAAAAAACCCAAAAAAAACCCAAAAAAACCAAGGCAGCAATCAATGAGCACAGTGGCTCCAGCACACCTGTTTCACCTTCCACTGGAGTAGAACAGCACAGAAATGAGCTTTGCAAATCCCTGCACAAAAGCTGCTTGGTCCAATTCCATCACCTGGATCAAAATAACATATGAGCGAGCCTTACAAGAGAGCACCAGGCAGATGGGCAGATCTCAGCTCAGAGCCCACTGCCAGCCCAGCAAAGCACAGTTAAGAGACATCCTGTTTTCTTCTCTCTGCCGTAGCTCTTGTCATGCCTAAGAAAAGAAGATGCTTTAACACAGCAGCAACAGTAGCACTAAAAAGAACTCTTGTGTGTTAAATCATCAGGAAAAAACCAATTATTATCCTTTTCTTCTTTCTGTTTTGTTTTCCTGCCAAATACTAGAGAGAACAAAATAGCAGGTTTTTTGCTGTGCAAGGCAAACTTGTAAAATCAGAGGGAAAACAAATCCTGAGCAAATAACTCAAAGCAAATAGCTGGAGGAAGTGAGGATGGGGAGGTAGGCAGCGGAAGGACCGGCTGATACATTTTCAGTGTTTGCTGTATTAAGCCTTGAAGTAGGAAGATAAACAATGAATGGATATCTCCATAATCAAGAAATGCCTCGCTTTGGTTGGTGAGCAACAAAATGCTTAAAGCTACATCCCATGCCTAAACTGCCACTGGCAATCCACACTGCCACTCCAGACACTCTGGGGGCTCTCACACCAAGACATCCACAGGGCTGGATGTGACTGGAGAGGAGAACTTGTGCTTAGAGCTACAGCTCAGGATCTTATGTTGTAAACCATAAAGACGGAGAAGTACGTGCACCCACATGGCCAGAAAAGGCAGCTGTGGGACCAGGGAGTCTGGGCATGCTCCTGAATCCCCAGGATTACCTGATGCCGCCAGTTTCTGAGCAGCAAAGCTGAGGGCTCCCCTGCAGGACTGGGGCCATGCTAAGAGGGATAGAAGGAAAGTGGCAAGCAGCCCTTTCGGCATTAGTGCCTCATCCCCTCTGGGCAGGACAGTGCTCTGGGCAGTTCCCTGACCCTCGGAGTCATGCTGGGAGCAGACGCGAGCTATGTTTTCTATCCCTGCACACATTCCTCTGCAGGAACAGCTCTGCGAGGCTGAGCCAAGCCAGCAGCTCTTGTTCTTGGACTCTCCCACCATATTGGAGTCTTTATCAGGGTATTGCTTTCTCTCCTTAGTAACTCTTAATTTGAAAACTGAGCTCCAATCCCCACCTATTGGCACACAAAGGA
Organism: Orthonyx spaldingii; assembly: GCA_013397795.1. Lineage (NCBI taxonomy): Eukaryota > Metazoa > Chordata > Aves > Passeriformes > Orthonychidae > Orthonyx > Orthonyx spaldingii. The sequence continues at coordinate 388,672 of VZTJ01003902.1, forward strand.
ACCTTCCTCTTTCTCCTTAACCCTACTGTGCCCACAACAGTTCTTACAATGCAGAAGTACCGACACGTACACACCATGTAAGTCTGTTTTCTTCCTCTTTCCTTAAAAAAAAGTGTCTTCCCATGCAACAAACTGAAAATCCTGCCTGTTTAAAATACAAAACAGCAGCAAACTGAAAGAGACCTAGAGAGGCCACTGCCTGCCATAATAGGATTAAGGGCTATCTCAGGCAATGCTTTTGGAATCAGCTGTTGCTTATCTGGGCTTCTTTGTAGAAGCTACGATCTCTTTGTACCAAACTCCATTACTGGGCTACCTAATAAATGCTTTTTTTTTGGCTGAGTCTACAAAGTCCACATATAAAACCTGAGTTTCTTGTCAATAGCCAAAATGCAGGTGCTTTGACTGGTGAAATAACTGCAACTCTCCTTCCCCAGCCTGCGCTAGGGAGGCTGTCTCAAACAGCAGATTGCACTTTCTCCCAGCTCCTCCACACCACATACTGAAGATTACTTGTTTTTACCACAATTAAGTCTCTGAACTATTTTGAAATCCCACACAAAGACAGTCCTGTACAACAGGCATTATGCACACATGCTTCCACATGCCTCCTGTTTACTACCAGGCACAACTACGTAAACCAGTTCCCTGATGGTCTCTTGACGCATCTCCTGTTTTCCATCTTCAGAAAATGACAGTTCTTACAGAAAATAAGCAAGTGGCCTACAAAACACTGGCCTAAAAATGACTTCTTAGTGCTCTCCTCTCTTACTCTCCCAGAACAGCATTTCTCCTCCACCCAATAAAACATTCAGACAGCTAATGAGCTCCGACTCTCACCCCTGCAATTTTGCCCTACTGGGGTCTGCTGGTTTCCAGGAGGAGCAGTGGAGAGAACTCCTGGAAACATCCCTGCCTTTCCTGCTATCCAGAGCTGAGCATGCTCCCATTTTAGAGTCATCAATCCCTGGAGCCCAGAACCAGTACAGACCAGAAGAGATAACGATAAGAAAGTGCCAGGTTTTTCAATCCCCCTTTTCTCTTCCGGCACTCCATGCTTAACCTAATTTTACCAGCTGAGCTGGGTGACCTCCATAGGCAAAAGCTGCCTGCACAATGATTTCTATTCCACTCACTCTCAGCCCTTTTCTTCCACAAGTGAGAGCCGATAACCATCACTTGCAATTCAATAGGCTTCATATCGTCTCCAGGAAATAATTGAACCCTTTGTGGCTTTTAGAGCAACATTTTGGTATTTTCCCTGGCATCAAAATACTGCTGGATTCTGCTTAAATGGAAGAGATGGCCAGTCTGCCTTAGCTGGGGGAAGAGAAAGCCAAGAAGAAGACAAGTCAGCTGCCTGCAAATAAGCAGGGCAAGCAAGGCAAAACCAACAGCTCCCAACAGGAAGGACCAGTTCTTTCACTATGTGTTAACTGGCCTCCCTCTTTGCCTCACCCTAAAAAAACAGATACACTGGGAGTCTGAGCCAAAATCTGTTATTTAAATGGCACCAGTCCCCCACTCCACCTGGTTCCAGAATAACCTGACATGTTTCTGTTCTGGCATGGGTTTCCCCCTGCTCCTATTCACTACAGAGCACCACCACCATTACTCCTGCAAAATGAGTCATTCCAGCTGGTATAGAAATCCCAAATAACATACACTTTGTAAGGGGAAGCCAGAGGAAGAAACTGGCCAGGCTTGCCATAGTCCATACCCAAAGTAAAATCAGCTATTTATTTTGTGCTCTTGTCTGGTGCTCTCCGGTGACAGTTTGTTGGGTACAGGAGATCCCTGGATACTGTCAGCCCTGTAAAATCTTTTGAGCAGGCATAGCTCTTTACTTGAGGTGAAATCCCTTCATCTGAGCAGTCCAATGGGACACAGTTCTAATGGGACAGCCCCACCACAGCTGCGTAGCATTGGAACCACTGCAAAACCTCCAAACCCTTTCCTATGGTGGTATTCAAAGACATTCCTGCAGGGCTTTCACATGCCACATCCTTCTGCCTGTCTGCCATTGGTTTCGTGCCCTGTCTCCTTGCTTTAGTGCCCACAGACTTCTGCTGGAAGCGTTAATGAGAGCAATGTGCAAACAAATGTGGAAAATAATTTCTAATGCTGCAGGGGCAGAGGCCAGTGGAAACCAGAGGATGTTTTCTGGCAAAACAGCAGCAATAAGAGCTGTTCTCTAAATAAATAATGTCTCAATGCATACAACCTTAGCATTAGCAAAGACATCTTGGGCTGAAGGCTCTAACCAGTGTTTCTTACCCCTCTTCAGGGAGGCGCTGGTGCACAAGCCCCTTTCATGAAGCCATACACCCAGGTGGGTACAGTGACCAAAGCTCACTCAGGTGGCAAGATTTCAGGAGTCCTCACCTTTCCTGTTCTCCCTATAAAAAAAGGCTTCACCTGGCTATAAAGTAATTAAATGCTATCACCTCCATTTTGTGCACAGGAGGGAACAGTCCCTCAGAAATGTCACAGCTGAGATCCCCCTCACTGGGAATGCAGGAGCACAGAAGTACTGCAAAGCTGTGAGTCTGGCATGACTCTCCTTGTGAACAAAATTCTATATAAGCCTGACTTCCAGACCATTTCCTTGGATTACACCCCTGCAGGACAGTCCACAGGAAGGCCCAAGAGTGTCCTGCTCCACAGGGACAGCTCCTGCACTCTCCCTGAGCACACGGTGCCCCAGGGGCAGACCAAAGCCTGTCTGCACAAGGGCATCACACCCCACAGGCTCCAGCCCCTCATCCACCCTGTGCTCCAGCCCCTCAGCTCTGCCCAGAGATCCTTATGAGGCACAGGGGCTGCTCAGGGGCTACCATACCTTGCACAGAAATGTTGTGACAGTTGTCTAGGGGTTGTTACCATTGTCTGTCACACCCTCTGGGGCTGGAGAGGCAGAGGAAGCCAAGATCAGCAGCCCATTTGTTGCCTGCCCTGATAGACATCCTATTGATAGCTCCATCTCACACTGGCAAAGCCCTTTGCACCACTCTGGGATAGCTGCTCCCATGCCAAGAATTCCTCACAGGCTGGCCAGCCCTCGTGGTGCTACCAGGGAAGCTCCAGTTTCAGCAAAAAATTTGATGGTTGTCTGGCAAGTGTATAAATCATAAAAGTAGCTTTGTTCTGCAACACTTCAAACCTTTTGAGTGCTCTCGTATGGCTGCAGTTTGCTGGCACTTGCTGTTCAATTTATATAAGCTAAGCTGTGCAAACTCATCCATTTCCAGCCTGTAGGCACCCTGTCACACCACACAGGGATGCTGCCCCACTATTCTGAGCTGCATTTTGCTGACAGCAGGGCCCTTTTTTTGAAAAGGTGCAGCCTTCTTTCAGGATTTAATTTCACGGGAAACCCAGTGGAATCCAGGATTTTAAAACCAATTCACTTCAATAAAATCAGGAGGTTGCATCCAGGCAAGCCCCATGCCCAGGAAAGGAGAGCAAAGCTCTCAGTTTTGCCCAAAACAACTGCAGTCCAGAAAAAGTTGTGTCAACCTGGAAGATGGGGAGGATGCAAGGTAGACAGGGACTGGGAATTTTCCAACCCCCAGGTTAAAAAATGGGCATAAACAAAGAGGATTTCAGACACTTCATGCTGGATTCACACTACTCTGTAGGCAAAGTGCTACTGTCCAAATAGTCCCTGGAAAAGTGCACTGTGTGGGTACAGGAAAACACCCCGTTGTGCCTGTCTGTAGTGTGTGGCATTTATTGCCAGGGAGGGCACTGCCAGGGCTGGGACAAAGGCAGCATTTAGGGCTGTGGGTGCCTCCAGCAGAGAGGGAATGGGGGCAGAGGCTGCCCTGCTGAGCAACAGTCCCACCCTGCCTCCCACCCCACAGCCAGGTGGGAAAGCAGCATTACGTGGGTAGGGAATGGGTGTATCCCACAAAGGCTGAGCCAGGCTTTTATCTGCTGTGAATCTGCACAAGGCCTTTGATGTTGGTGGATCTGACTCGTAGGTTGGTGCAGGAGCACTGTGATAATAAGGTGAAGCCAGTGGAACCTGCTCAGACACTCGGCTCATTTGAAAATCAGGATTTTATGGGGCTGCTGAGCAAGGAGAGCATCTGTGAAATGCTACGTGGGGCTATGCAGGTACCCAAGCCAGAAGCAGCTAATAAGTGAGTGAGGAAGGACTGGAGAGAAAAAAGCTTCTGTTTTCAGCAAATTTCCAAATTTCTTCCCAATGCAAACCACTGAGTTCTGTGCTTTGCCAGTCAAGATTTTTAGTCAACCTAGGGCAGGCATTTCCAAACTGTTCTTAAAAAAAACCAGCTAAATATATGGGATGTCAGGATGAGGGCTGCCCTGGAAAAAAAGGAGTAAACATCAGTCTAGGTTGCCCTTCCCACCTCAATAGCTGCCTCACTTGACTCTCCCATCCCCACAGGTTTCCAGAGCTCCTTCCTGGGCTGTGATTTCCTCTCTGCCACTCCCAAGAAGAGCAGGCTGTGGCACAGACCTGCCACAGCTTTTCCCCACGATGCTGAGGTGAGCTCAGGGAATCAGTCAGCACAGCTGGGGCAGTCTCAGGCTCTGGTGGACAGACCAAGACCCCAGAGAACCCCCATGCTCAGCTCTCTGGCTGCTGGGAAGGACCCCAGGAGCAGCAGGACTCGTGTTGGCCATGAGTCTCTTCGCAAGTGATGTTTAAACACCCTGTGGGCCACGAGAGTCCTGGGGAAGGACGATTTTATGAAGTCCTACCCTACATCCTAAAGGCCAAGGGAATCTGTGGGTGTTAGTGAAATGAAAAAGGAGTACCCTTTGGGATCCCAGATGGATCAATTTGGGAGGGGATGAGATGCATTTCAAAGCTCAGGCTATGTATATGCATTTCTAGGTGTGTCTCTATGCGTGTATGGATATCCATACGCCTCTCTAGGCACTGAGATACACAAATATGCAAAGCACACCCCTACACCCCTGAATCCATCCCTTGCCCTTTTGGTAAGCTTGGAATTTAGAAGTTTTCATTTCACCTCCCTCCCTCCATCCAGAGTCTCCCATACCAGACAGACAATTAAATGCTGTGTGCAAGGATGCACTGACACTGAAAGTTTTCCAATTGCAAATATCAACATGGACAGGCTGTTTCACTTACCAAGGAAAAAGGTTTTCCCTCGTTTATCAAGCGTGTGAATGAGCACTAACACCACCAAAACCAGTCAAGTAACATCCTGGAGTAAATGAGATCCAAAAGGGCTTGAGATCTTAAAAAGGGCAGTTTAGGGACACAGAAAAGCTTTAAAGCTAAGGAAAAGCTTAATGGGGGAGGCAGGGGAGGGTGGGAAAAAAGCACCTACCTGCAGGCCATGAGAAATGTTTCCCACAGGAAATTAAAACTCGTAAGTCATGCATGCCCACCTAAGCCCATGCCAGGAAGGAGAAATAAAAGACTGGGGAAGGGGAGGGAAACAGGGATGGGAAGCAGCTGTAGCAGGAACAGTTTTCAATAACCAATGGCTTGGAGTCAGATTTCCAAGCCTCAGGACATTATCTGCTGTGGAAAAGGATGGGAAGACAGTGCTGTGGCAAGGCTTTGGCAGCTGGAGCTTATGCCAGCACTGTGGACCTGTGCAAACCCTCTGGATGGGTGATGTCCTGTGAGGACATACCCTGCAAGCTATGGGGAGAAACACCTTCCCCCAGGATGCTTCGTTCTATTATGTTCCTATATCTGAGTTCTCCATTCCGCTTGGCCCCTGCATTCTCCTGGAAGTAACCTCCTCTCCCCATTGGCCCCCTAACCCCAGTTCCACCTAATCCCCGCCTCCAGATAAAACCCCTGGTTTCTACCCCATCCCCGTCTTTCTGCCTGTGCCCCCTTGACGCGCGGGGTTTGGAAATAAAAGCCCCCACGTGGAATTCGCCAGCAGAAGGAACCTTCCCGCCTCTTTTATTCTCTGCTGCTAGAGAAGTTAGTCACTTGTTGGGTGTCCGGGAGAGTGCTGGTCCTGCCCAGACCCGAGGAACCGAGGAGAAGCTGTTCCAGCCACCTGCATGAATCGCAGCTTTGCCCCGGACTTTGCAGCTGTAGCTGTGAGTCCAGAGCGGCTTAGCTGAGTCCCGGTGCGGCACAGGCAGGGACCCCCAGAGAGCCGGGCAGTGCTGCACTCCTCCCAAAGAATGGACTCTGACAGTGTCCCAGCTCAGTGTCCAAATCCCAGGGCAGAGGAGAGGGACTATTGGCTTGCAGATGCTCCTGGTTGTGGCTGCAGACCTTCCTGCAAAGAGAGAAGGGAGATGGTGCTGGTAGCAGTCATCAAAAGGGGAGGCTCAAGGGAAAACTGCAGAGAGGAGAGTGCTCAACACCATGCAGAAGACTCTCTGTGCATGAGTGGTGCCTTCAGGAGGGCAGGGAGAGGTCGGGGAGGGCCTCGAGAAGGACAGACCCACTGCACTGCAGGAGAGGGCATGTCCTGTGCTCAGTCAAGGGGCTGTGCAGAGGAAAGATGCTCACATGCCTTAAAAAGGCCAAAGCAAGTTTCCCCGGGGGAAGCCCCTGCTTCTTTCTGCAATCTTTCCCAACAGGGTTTTTCCCAGTTTTCTCCATTTTTTATTACTTTTTTTAACACCTTCCTGAAAGCCTCCCCTTTCTAACCAAAACCATGTCACCACCAGCTCACAGGACAATGGTTTCAGGGCCAAGCCCTGCCCCAGGCTGACAAAAGGCAGAAATGCCCTGGCCCAGCTGCTGCTGCTTCTCCAGTGGGGAAAACCAAGCCTTGCAAGGAGCAGCCCTGTGAGAATGAGTGGTCACTCCTTGGGATGGGTACATCAAGTCTGCACCTCTTTCATCCATCTTTCTGGAGGCAGCCCTGGACTGGGAGATGGATGTCTTCCCTGGGTGACCCAGCCCAGCCAAACCTGATTCCCCTGCCTGGGGACCATCTTTTCTCTATTTCCTCTGACATCTTATAGTCTGCAGAGGTTATTTCTAGGTTGTCTTGTTGATGGCTGTATTCTTGTCCCAAATTTGACACCTGTCACTGAAGCTCTCAGAGAAGAGCCACCCTGTTGTGGAGAGGAAAAGGAAAGGTACCAACATGACTGTTGTAAGGAAGGAGGGGAAAATACATTGATTTTTTGTGGATTTTCTATTTTTCTAACTGTCTGGTTATTCAATTAATCTCCTGTTCACTTTCTCATTTTTCCATGTATTTTTCCTCTGTGATTGATTGGGCATTTTTCCCCTCACAGAGCTCCTCATGCTCACAGCACACTAATTCCCTTGGGCCTCACCTGGAGGAAAGGGAGTTATATGCACCTTTGCATTGTTTGTGGCTTCTCCAGAGCAGGGGTGAAAGCTCTGCCCTAATCACAGCCGCTGCTAAGCCTCAAAAGGGCACAGAGGAAGGAGCATTTCTGCTGATCTTGACACAGCCAATTTTATCAGACGTCTCACAGAGAAACCTTTTCTTTTTTTCCCTCAAAACTTAAAAATGGGTTTACTCCAGTTGGTGTACTGGAGTCTCCCTGAGGCTGATGTTTATTCATCTGACAAAGCAGGTTGAGGTCAGATGAAGGCAGACACAAGTGTGTGGTCTGATTCTGGTCTGGCACTACTGTTACCTTCTGCACCGGAAAAGACGTCCCTCAAGACACATAGAAAGTCACTTTTAATGAAAAAGTACTCCTTCCATTTAACACCTGCAAGAAAAATACAGCCAGCAGAAGGTTTTAATTTTTTTTTTCTGACTTGCCAGCAAGGGAGATATGTCTTGTTGAGAGCAACGAGCAGTACTCATGTTGAGGACAGGTACCTGACACAGCACTGGCACTGAGCTCCTCTTTCAGCATTACTCACTCACACCAGAGAAGTAAAAAGAAATAAAAAAGGTTGGTTTGTTTGGACTTTGGAAAATGCTTGAATAAAACAGATTTTTTTTTTTAATTTAAGAAAAAAAGAGACCACAACATATCACCACATCCCAAAGACTCTTAGACAACATTCTGCAGGGCCTCAGGAAGAAATAAGGTCTTTATTCTAAGGCTGGTAAGTTGGACTCAGTGAGGCAGGCCAGATTTACAAAGCAGGGCACCACACTCCAAATGTTTGCTGACTGATGGGATTCACAGCCCTGAGTTACAGCCCTCACCACATCCACATAGCTCTCAGAGATGGAGAAAGAGAGGACTAAGTGAGAGGAGAAGAAAGCCAGTGCCAACAGCAGTCGAGTAGTTTGGGCATTCATCTAGGACTGAGACAACTGCCATCCAGTTTCCATTCTGAAAACTGGCTAAGGCTGATGCCCAAGTGCTTTGATTTCTGGGGCTGAGAAAAGCCAGGCTGGAGCCCCCAAAAGCCCAGGTGTCACCGCATCCACCTGGGAGAGATAGGCCAAAATCTCTGGAGGCAGAAGGAGGGCTCTCTGACAGCCTCCATGAACACCCTCCCGGGGAGGCTCTGGGAAAAGGCACAACAGGGCACTTCATGTTGGCAAAAACAAGGTCTGACATGTCCTGAAAGCCAAGTCACAGCAAGCAACATGGGAGAAAGCTGTTTTAGTAGAAACAGGTAGGAATCCTCCCAGCCCTGGGCTGTGGGTACTGCACATATCTAGCAATAGGACAAGTCTGGGATGTTACCAGCACAAAACTATTGTGGGTCTCCAAGCAAAACACAAGTGTGAAGTTAAAATGCATGAGCATCTGGGTCATTCTGCATTCTCTATGCTCTCCTAACAAACACCCAGCAAAACAGATAGAAGAACAGTAAAACCAAAGGTGGTGTACCACATACACTTATTTTTAAACACAGGAAAAGTTGTACATGTCATCTGAGACTAATACTTTACAAAGAAAACATCCTCTGACTTCATCATCACAACTATTTATTTTATGCAGGAGTTGCCACAGTGGGAAAGATTCAAGTTCCAGCCTGTTCACTGTCCAGAGGCTTCATTATGTGCACATCATGAGTATTAGTCTAGTCTTGGCTCTGATTTGTTACTTTCATGGCTTTCTGCATGGAGAACACCTTAAAATTTCTGCTTTTCCCAGGGCTGAGGTAATTTTCTGCATTCTGTGGGATTTACCTTAAGCATGGCTAAGAGTCTTGAGGGTTTTTTTATCTTACTGTGTCTCATGTTGGCTTTAGCCAGGACTCATCTGAGTACAAGCTGTATTTTATTATGTATTTTTGTTGCTAACTAATTAGGAGTGCAGCTGTAAATAAGAGATATGGGGCTTTCTCGCTGCCAGACTAGTACAAAGCCAAACAGCACTTTGTCAGCAGCCTGAAGCTCGTGTCTAAAAGGCTCAAAAGAAGGAGCAATAAACTTCTGTCCTCTTCAACAGGAGAACAAGGCCTAGAGAGGTGGCAGATCTCTCCATTCACCTCAGATGTTTTGAGCTGAGTGGCCCTCTGCTCTTGGGGAAACAGAACCTGGCCCCTGAGAATCGAAGTGTCTGGGGTTATCAGGGCTTGGGCATGAGCAGGATGGGCTGTAACTTGCTCTGGGTCCAGCTGCGGCTGGAGCAGAGAGACCAAGATAAGAAAATATGAACCATTTCTCCAGGAAAATAGTAGTGATGGGAGGGGGCAGAGTTTGAAATCAACAACTTTGAAGAGCTCTAATTTTGAATAGCCCATTTTACTGAATCAGGCCAACATATAAAACTTATAAATAAGTAAGCAACTAATAGCTGCTCGCATGGTGAGTTTTTTTACTGTGGATGGAAGGTGGCAACAGGAACTGCCAGGACCAGCTCACACTCATGCAATGACCTTCACAAGTAGTCTTCAGTCAAGCCAGAAGGCCTCTTCCCTCTGAAGTCAATAAATACTTCTTTTCCCTTAGTCCTCTTTTCCCTTCACCCCTTCAGCCATAAACCCAGTGCAAGGCTGAGCACTGAACAAGGCCCTGTTCACATCGTGCCTGAATGGGATGAGGGTTTTCACTGCGCCCCCACACAGGTGCAAGACTGAGACCTTTGTGTGAACAAGAGCTGCAGGACCAAGCCCTACAGACCCCAGCTGGCACATCCCACTCCTGGGCCACAGGAGCAGAAGCTTTAACCCTTGCAGGAGTATCTTCGTGAATGTGTGGTTTCTAACAAACACAGCAACATGCTCAGGGACAAGAAGTAATTGGGAAACACTACTGAGGAGAAGGAGGGGATTATTTTTCCCTAGAGTTACTTATTTTTTAACAACACAAACAGCCAGGACTGTTTAAAAGACTCTTCCTTCCCCCTTCCCCTAAGTGATGGATCCAGCCTTGCCTCATGGCTCAACCATACATCTCACACTTGGGGCAACAAGCCTAGTGAAGCAAAGTTCAGGAAGGCTCTGTAAAAGCTTTGTTGGCCCTTAAACAGGGCAGCAGTGCTCTGTTTCCCGTCAAGACCTTCTTTCACTCCCAATTCTTTTTACTGCAAGCAACCACCTCAAGAAGCCCCTATTGCAATTGGAACAAACTATTACACACAAGAACTGAAAGCCATGTGGCTTGGAAATCTTATGTCTGTGTGTTGATGGCTTCAGGAGTCTGACAGAATAAGAGCAATTTTCTATTGTGGCTATTTAGGCAATATTTGCACCAAAAGGTACTGGTTCAGATGTGGCTTGTCCTCCACAAACCTACAGATTAATGTTGGCTTGTACTGAAAATGAGAGGGAAATTAAGAAACAGAGACCTCCATGTAAATTGAACATTCTTCTGTCCTTTAAACACTCCTGCCAAAAGTGAGGTGTCTGCCACCCTACACAGGCCATCCAGCCTGGCATGGCAGGATCCAACATAAAATGCTATTTCTGTAGCATGGCCAGCCACTCCTCGTGAAATGGAGCCACTTTCATACCTGTGAATTAATTTAGCTGGGGTCTTTTAAACAGCACCTTCAACTCTGTTTAGGAAAAGTGGAAAAGCAATAACAGAGGTCATTTTGCCCCCTACCTTTGCCCTTTAGCAGAACCACACTGTAGTGTCAGCATTCTCATTACAATCTCATTATCAGACAACTGGAAGCTGAGAAGACAAATGGCCAGCTGTTGACAGGCCAAATGTGAGCCCCGGGTGAACTCTATTATCCTGCATCTTCAAGACAGAATTGCATCTGAGTCTGACTTCGCCAAACCAAGCTGTGCCAGGGGGAAGGGCAGGGGTGAGGGGGGAAATGGCAAACCTGCTCTGATTGCAGAGAGCAGCCTCACAGGTCTGGTCGCCTGACACACAGTGACCTGTCTTTGCCAGGGCTTTCCATGCTCTGGAAATGTGTTGTCTTCTTTCAGTGCACTCTGCAAGGGGGGCAACCAGGGCCCGAAATCCCTATTGTGGTGTCAGGATTTCATCTACAGTGACAGCAGCTGTGTGAATTTTATTAGCAAAGGCTTTCGGTCCTTAATAGTTTCCACCGAGAGAATGAAAAAAACAGGCAAAAGAAAACAACAATGCTGTGAAGTGGTTTGGTGCATTCATGTATTCATTCTGCAGACCATATGCACACACGCTGGCAGGCAGCATGGCAGGCGGGACTTCACTGCTGACGTGAGTTGTGGTCAACAAAGGAAGCTAAAAAAGGAACTCGGCGTTTCTATTAATTGAATGGGGGCAGGGGGATGTCTGAGCTTACAGGAATCTAGGATGTGTTGCTGCAGATTTACACACAGCACATGAGATGTGTGCCTAGGAGATATGTGGCGGATCAGCCAGAACCAGCAGTCCTGGAAACTGAAAACAGCTTCCAAGAAATGTTGAAGGTCTGAGATGATATTGCTCAACATTTCAAGGCAAAGGTGGAAGAACCACACTTGCCTTCTTGCCTCTCTGGGATGTTCTGGGTTCCCCCAAGAGGGAACATAGATAAAATCAACCAACTGTGAGCTGACAGCATGGAGCAATGGGGCCATGTGTCCACATGTGACAGGGATCCTGCAGCCCAGTTCCCTGGCTGAGGGGTTTCCTGATGCCCTCTTGAAGGTCTCATGAGCTGAAATAATGGGCAGTTCATTCCCTGATTTAAGAAATGCTTTTCAACTCCCCCCAGCAGAACGAGGCTTTTCTTTAGGTACTAGGGAGACAGTCCATGGGGTTTTCCTGTTTATAAATATTTCATCGTAAGAAGTTCTTCTTAACCTTCTTGTTGGGGTTAATAGTTATCTCACTAATAGCTGGGAGAAAACAGCACAATTTCTCTTGGGGATCACTGTGTTTGGAGACTGATTGGAGCAGCCCCCACTCTTTACAGCCATAACTCTCCTCTTTGGAAATCCCCCTACATTTTCCTGAATTTGTTTGGGGAAAAAACTAGTAGAGCTGTTTCCAAGAGCTAGTGCCCTATCTGTAGGCTCCTCATGCTCTCTGAGCAACACAGCACTTCCTCCTCCTTCATCAGAAAAAGTCAGTGGCTCCTTCTCACAGCAGTCCTGTGGTTCATCCCAAACAAGCTGATTGTTTTCTTAGTGAAGGCAGTGAGCCTAAAGAAGTTTTTCTTCCCTTTTTTTGTCTTTTTTTTTTTTTTCTTTAACTTAATTAGAGATCATTTGATGCTATCGTTCACCTTGAGGAGTCCAGCTACAATAATGAATGCTGTCAGGCACAGCTAATCCTGAAGCTGATCAAAGTGATGTCAAATTCAGGATCAATATCAGCTAAATTCATTTATCATTTGTACTTTGATGTGAGTCACTTCCATGAGTTCAGTTACAGATTTCACCATCCCCTCAGGTTAGCCACTGCCAACACACAACACAAAATGTTTTTTTCCTTTGTGATGATCTTATAATCTTCATGTCTAATGGATCTTAAAATAACTGTGAAGGGTCAAAGATGGTCAACAAGGCAAAATTTTGTCCTCAGTTGGCTTTGGGACTACTTAGGGGTTAGGAATGCTACAAATCAACAGAGAAACCAAAGAAGCTGTTCTCATAACTTCAGTGTCAGGTTGACCAGGGCACTAGCTTGTCCCACACCAAATCCACTAGAACTTCAGCATCTTGAGCACTACCACCTCAAAACCCAAACTCAGCCCCTCACCTCTTAGGGTCTCAGCTGGGGTAGGGTTGAAGAGATACAGTCCTAATGAAGAAACCCTTATTCCTCCATCCCTACTGTTTCAGGCTGTACAGATCTAAGATTCTGGTTTTGCCTTTATTTCTCTAATTATATGTGAAACCAAAGCCCAGGAAAGCAGAGTTATTTCAGAAGAACATACCAACAGCTTAACCATGGCCCCTACAGAATGAGAGAGGACCACTACCTCTTTCTGTGAGTTATGTTACGGGAAACGGTTGGCTCACGCAATTGTCATGTATAAAGAATTAAAACCCCATTCCCTATTGATGGAGAGGGCAGAACATTCTTCATGACAGTGTGCATCCAGAAGAGTGACCTAACATTGACTGTCTACGCTTTCCTTTGCTGCAAATGACCATGTCACAGCACAAGTGCAGGTGTTTTATCTCAATGTCCTGGCCAAACTCCAATAATTATATTCCCTCTCCCTAATTTGCCTCTGCAGATTCAGCCAAGCACAATCATTAGGTCTCTTTTGCCAAAGTGTTCTCTTATGCAGTGTGGAGCAGCTGCCATACTTCTCACCAGAAGCAGCTGCTGTGAAGTGCAAGGAAACCAGATTGCCTTACAGGAGCATGAGACTAAAGCAGGATCAGATCCTTCAAAGCAAGAGGTGATTTTGAAACGCAAGACTTTGAGATTTGTGCTCTCTCCACCATGCCCAGTCCACACTCAGTGTACCAAAGTGGCTTGATGAGTGTTGAACACAGGCAGGTTCCTGTCATCTGGGTCACAGCCAGGGACAGAAAGCACAAGGGATAGGATCGGGATGGAGAAGTACCAAGGGCTGGACCCTCCACTGATGGGCACCAGAGATTTTTAGGTCTGAGCTGGCGTGGGTGGGGGGAGGAGCCATGCACAGAGTCCACCCTGTGAGCCTGGGTACCAGAAGAGACAGCAGCAGCTGCAGGGAGCCGAGCTTACTGAAGGTGATTTTCTAACAGCCGGCTCAGGAAACCACTATGACTTAACAGTCAATTGTACAAAATGGGCCTGAAGTGCCTTTAGCACAGCCCAAATCCTAATAGCACCCAAGCTGTCCCTGAAGCCTCCCCTGACCCTGCTCTGCATTTAATATGACCAGGGAGCATTATATTCTGGACAAAGCGGAACAGAATTAGATTTAGGAGAGAGCAACTGAGGTGACTGCCCAAGGCCCAGAACTAGAGGGGAGCCCCACTAATCCACATCAGACAGCAGCAAAAGTCAGCCCTTCCTAGGGGGGCAGGGAAGAGGTGACCAAGCCCTGCCTTTGCCCTGTGCCCCAGAATTTAATGCCGACTGTGCAGCGAGAGAAGGTCAACATAAGCAGGGGAGGCAAGGAACAAAGACCCCACACAGGATAACAGAGAGGTGACTTAAACATTTACAGGCTCACTCCAAGCGGGGGGTGAGGAGGAGTCAAGTTTTGTGCAAGAAGGCTGTAAATTTCCTGTTCAAATCTGTACATCAGGTTTCCCAGAAGCAAAGGCACTGTCTTCAGATCCGTCCGGATTGGGGTGCAGGGCAGCGTCTCGGCAATTGCAATCGGGTGCTGTGGAGCTGCTTTCTGCATTTGCAGGCGCTGCTCGGGGTGTCAGCCCTGCAAGATTAGTGTGAGCAACTCTGATTGAACGAAACCGCTCTTCAAAACCTCCCAGCATCAGAGCACACCACTGTGTGCCTGGGCACATCCCACCACAGAGTCACTGGCCAGGGGGAGAGGGGCGTGGTGACCTCCCGGATCCCTGAGGTCCCTGATGTGCTCCATGGAACCGCACCTCTCCAGGGATACAGGAGCCTTGTTGCAAAACAAGCTCTGGAATCGTGAGAGTGAGAGGAGAGCACTGAGAACTGTGAGCAAAAGTGGAGACTTGTTGGTTTCAGTTCCAGCCACAAGAACTGGGTGAACCTGAATGTGACCCAAATTACATGAAGAGATTTGCATCACAATGAAAATATGCTGCTACTTGCAGCAAGGGTGGCTGGTGCCCTGCCTTCCCTGCCCCACCCCCTTCCCAGTTTTCTGGAAGAAAGATTTCTATAGCGCAAAGTTTTTGCTCAACCCACTGCTTCCTCATTTGTCCCCGACTACTTCTCCATCCAGGGCTGTAGGGACTCAGCCTGTGCCACGGGTCCAGGATCCCAGCCCCGAGAAGAAAGGAAGGGCTCCAGCTTCCCACTTCCACTCTGGGAGGGGAAGCTAAGGAGGGAGCTACTTCTCCTCCCAATTAACCAGCGATGTAAACTGGCCGGATGATGAGGGCAAGCATGAATTGCCCACAGAGAAATGGCAAAATCCCAAGCCAGAGACACGGCTGCAAAAACTGCCTAACCCCAAACAGCTTCCCGGGAAGTTTGGGACCTTGTTCAGAGCAGCTTGTAAAGGCACCAGCCACCCCCCTCCCGCTTCCTTCCTCCCTACAGACAATCTTCTGGTTCTGCTAATTTGTTACTTCCTATGTAAAAGCCTTTTCTTCCTGCATTCTCCCCTTTCTCCAGAAAAAAATACAGGTTAGCTTTTTCCAGACTTGGCCTCCTGGGTTCTCTTGGCATGCACTTAACTTCCATGTCCTTCAAGGACTTGTCACCATGACCTGCTGGGGGGAAAAAAGTAACCTCATTATGCTCCTTTTCCATATATACCACTTCACACTCTTGCCCCTACCAAAGCGAGAAAGGAAATTAATACTCAAAAATACTAGGCTTTCAGCAGTATAGGAAACAGAATTTTCCCACAAACCTGGCTGATTTCCATCACTGCCCAGGTGGTCTTCACTGCTGAGTGCTACTCTAGTGACAGCAATCCCAAGCCCATCAGTGATGCTTTTGTGGCAGACCCTGTCTGGTACTGCTCCCTTATTTTCCAAGGAAAACGGTGTTTTTCCCAACAGGTGGGTCACTGGACCTGAAGGTGAAATGCACCTACTGCCCCTGCAGAGCCTGGCAGGAAGCACCTGCTGAGGAGGGCCAGGTCACAAGGGCAGAGCAGGAGAAGAGTGAGATAAAGGTTCTCTTTACTCTCTTGCTTCCAGATATGGCAGTGGTGGAGTTACTAAATCAGATCACACTAGACCATGTCTGAGACCTGTGCTTACACCCACCTTTCTGTCAGACCCCACTGTATGTCCAGCTTCTTGCATGTATGAAAGAACAAAGAAGGGGCTATAGGTAAAACACCAGCCGAGGGCAGGTGAGACTGGCCTTCAAATCCTTGTCCAGCAACATACGTCTTCCATGGCCTCAAAAATAACCTACAGGCAAGAGGTCTTTGGCCCTCAGAGCAGGTCCCACACCACTGTGGCAGGTGCCTGCCTCCCTCATTCCACACAGGGCCACAGACCACCACTGAGTGTAGGCCACTCAAAGAACATGATATATGGAGACATTTCAAGTGGCTACACAGCTCTTGACACAGGTTTCACAGTTCTACACACACTTGGAGACCCACATTCAACATCTTCATAAATGAATTGGATGCAGGATTGGAAGGGATACTGAGCAAGTTCACAAATGATACAGAACTGGGAGGAGATGTTGACTCCCTCGATGGCAGGGAGGCCCTGCAGAGAGACCTCTGCGAATGAAAGGACTGGGCAATCACCAACCATGTGAAGTTCAACAAGGCACAGTGCCAGATTCTGCACCTGGGATGGGGTAGCCCTGGATATATGCACAGACTGGGAATGAGAGTGCCAGGGAAAGGGACCTGGGGACCCTGGTCGATGGCCAGTTGGACATGAGGCAGCAGTGCCCTGGAGCCAGGAGGGACAGCCCTGTCCTGGGGGCACCAGGCCCAGCATCCCCAGCCAGGCCAGGGAGGGATTGTCCCACTCTGCTCTGGGCTGGTGTGGCCTCACCTCGAATATTGTGTGAAATTTTGGGTGCCACAATGTAAGAAAGACACAAAGCCATTAAACAGTGTCCAAAGGAGGCCACAGGGATGGTGAAGGGCCTTGAGGGGAAGCCGTGTGAGGAGCAGCTGAGGACACTTGGTCTGTTCAGCTGGAGGAGATTGAGGGGAGACATCACAGTTACAGCTTCTCGTGAGAGAAGAGGAGGGGCAGGCACTGAGCTCTGCTCTCTGGGACCAGGGACAGGACCAGGGAATGGCTGGAGCTGTGTCAGGGGAGGGTTAGGTTGGATATCAGGGAAATGTTCTTCCCCCAGAGGATGTTCAGGCACTGCCCAGACTCCCCAGGGAATGGTCACAGCCCCAAGGGTGCCAGAGCTACAGGAGTGTTTGGACAGCGCTGTCAGGGATGCACAGGGTGGGACTGTTGGGGTGTCCTGGGCTGGGCCAGGGGTTGGACTCAATGATCCTTGTGGGTCCCTCCCAGCTCAGCATATTCTGTGATTCTGTGGCATTAGGCCACACATGCCAAGTGCAGGCCTGTACCTCCTGCCCCAGCTCCCCTGCCCAGTCTTCTACACAGTTTTTAGCTAAGTGCCAAACACTGATGGTGGATTGCAGTGATTTTGCTCTCTCATATTGGCAGAAACAGCAAAACGTCCCATCCTTGTCACCAGTTTCACAGGCTTTGCTGACCAACATTCCCACAGCATTTGCTCCTTCCACTCTTCCTTCAAGGAAAGTATAACACAGGGTAGATTTCTTAAGGGGCTTGGCACGGACTGTTGGACATAAGGTCTCAGTAAAGGCTTTGAAAAATAACTTCCAGTGAGTCAGAGCCACATGACTTTGCCCAGTCTCCCATCCCCACCCCAGCGTTGTCCTCCAGCCTTCTGTGCCACAGTGTCATCTCCCAGGCCACAAGAAATGTCTAGAGAAACAGTAGTGGTGGCAGCAGCAGCAGCTACTTCCTAGCTCAGGAAGCATAAACTTATGGGCTTTTTTTCATAGTAAACAGCTGCTTCCTCACTTGTGCTGAGAGAAAGTCCTTCCAAAGCTTTTCTTTTTCACTTCTGTAGCAAAACAAAATGAAAAACAGAGACAAGTGTGTGAGGCTGCCTTTGATTTTCTGCAGTGGAAAAAAAAAAAAGAGAAAAAAAAAAAAAAAAAAAAAAAAAAAAAGAAAAAGAAAAAGATGGACTATACTGTCCAGCATGGACTATACTGTTCTCCAGGCAGAGAAGAATGCTGGAGGTGGTATATGCCAGGATGACATCAGGGGAGTGATGCAAGTGATCTGGAGCCAGGAATCCTGTGCAGCAGAGAGCTATGCAGCTCTATGTATATAGAGAAGGGTGTACATTTTTATATGTAAAACTTGCAGTTCAGAGCACACAGACCCAAGATAAAGAGCACAGAGAGTGAGCTGCACACTTTGCCTGTGTGTCTCACATAGGTGGAGCATGGAACGCTGCATATCAGAGGTCACCCAACACTTTTCCATAAGAATGTGTTTCAGTTTGTGTTCAACTTTGCCAGATTTCAGCTGTTTGGGCTGGATTTTTTCCATGCTTGCTGCCTGCCCCAGGCTAAGTGGTTTCTGGGAAAGCTTCAGCAAAATGGTTCAGTTGCTTCTCTGCACAAGGCTAGGGAAAGAAATCACATTTTGACCCTGTTACAGACTATATGTATGAAAAGAGCTAGGAGATTCTATGATGGCTCCACACACTGGAAAAGGAATATGGTATTTGTGCCATCCATACCAGATCTCCTGCCACCCCTGAGGGTGTGATTTTCCCCAAATCAGCCCCATTATAAGTTTTCCAGAAACCTCAGGCTGTGCAGGCTCAGGAGAGAGTTTTTAGGGTTTGAAAACTCCACCAGTGTGCTTTTCTATGAGCCTGGATCATGGTAGAAAGAAGGAAGGTGTCTCATTTGAATAAGGGGATGGAGGGAAGTGATGGACAAACTATGAGGGACCTGTCTTCCCAAGCTCTGGGTTCTCCAAAAGCTTCTGGCTCACAAAAGGTGAGTTGCTGCCAACCAGTCATTCCCCAGAAGAGAAGCAATGCCCACTCACATGCTCAATCTCTGCATTTGTCAAGCACTGCACAGCAGATCTTTCATTAACAGTGGTTAACCATTGCCACAAGAAAACAAAAGGACCAGGACTGTCCCTCTGGAGCAGGAACTGGTTCCTTGAGTCTCATCTCCACCGAGAGCAAACCCTACGAGAGCATGGACTTCCTCCAAGGGATCTCTCCAGAGACAGGCTAGCCAAGAGAAATATGCCCCTGATGCCTCTGGCTGCCTTAGGAAGGATGTTCTGGGAAACTTGCTGAGCCTGGGACTCAGGAAGATCCTCCATACAACACAAACGCAGAGACAGTTTGCTTTGGGGGAGTTTGGTTTCTCTTTTGTTTTTTCTTATTTAAGAGCACTAACTCTATATCCACGAAATCCTAAGCAGAAAGTGAAAGTGACAAAGCCAAGCCTGGAACAGTTAAGAAAACCAGCACAAAAATGAGCTTGTGTTTTTCACTCTTCTCTCTTTTAAAATGTGTTTTCACGTGACATGATCAGGTACCAATATAATGAACTATTGCTTGCACTGCTCTGGATGTTTTTTGCAAGCAAACAAGAATCAAGCCAAGCTGCACTGATAAGTATTATTATGGGATTATCACTACAAGTGACACTGAGTTTCACAATTCAGTCCCAAATACCTCTACTCCAATAATTTTTCAATAGGAAAAAAATCAGTGCTAAGAGCTGAGCGAGGAACAAACTCCCATTACCTTGACAAAGAAATACCTAATTTATACGAAACCATCATGATAAGATCAGGAAATATCCTGTCAATTGATATAAATCACTCATGATCTCCTCCTAATCCCATTCAAAATTAGAAGAATGCTCTAATCAGAATCTGCAAGAAGAACTGAAGAGGTAAAGGATAATGAGATGGTTTTGTGAGGAGAAGCCTTTTGGCATGGAAACGTTACAAAGCTGAGATGAAATTTAAAAGTTGAGTATCTTCTGGTAGTACATACAGCCATTGTTGTGAAGAATCAATAAAATTGTCAGAAGGCAAGAAGCAGAACTGGAAGTACAGCTGGTGCTCCTGTGCATTTGCTGAAGAAAGAATTGATATGAACACCTTAAACACCAGCCTTTCTCCTTCTGAATCCTCCTTCTGAAGGGTTTCCCCATCCAACAGGATTGGAAAAATATAAGACAAGCTCTCTACTTCCAAAAGCCATTAATTGGTAAAGAAAGGGGAAAACCATGTGCTATTGATTATGTAATTTATGTGTTATCCTGGTGGGCTGACTTGTTTGGTGGTGACCTTAGCCTTTGAAATGGTGGATTATATAGTATAAATCTCCCTCTAGGAGTAGTGGACATTTTTTAGAGAAAATCTTTCTATTAATATGCCACAGCTTATGACTGCTGAATGTATTCTTGGTCTAACCTCAAAAGAGGAAAAATGGGAGGCAGTCTGTAATTCTCTAACAAAAACAATAAGCCAAAATCCCTCAGTGGCATTTCTGCAGGTGTTCCAGGCAGGGAAAATGTGGCCACTTTATCTTGACTCAAATTAAAGTAAGTGAGCATCTGGATTCCTTTCTGGAAGAAAAGATTTACACATTTGCAGCTATGAAAGGCAAGAAATGTGGAGAAGACTGTGTGTTTTATATGTCTAAGCAAGACACTGTTTTTCTCTGACAAAAAATGCCTCAGATTTTCCTTTCCAGTTAACCACTTCTCTGACCATGGCATTGCTGTTATCTACCCTTCCCTGCCTTTTGGGAACATCTGGGTAACCGATGCTAGCGTTAATGATATCAGAATAACAAATCTCCTACAAACAGGTCCAATCTTTTGCAAAATTTCAGGCTGGTTTCCTACAGAAATGAGCAATTATACAGCCTGTGGGTGGGTCCATACAACTGGTTACCTGCCCTTCCCCTTCACCCTTCCAGGAGCTTTTCAGCAGCCCGGGAAATTTCCATCAAATGTGCCATAGGGGCAGTTGTATCCAAGGTTGTAGGAACCCTCACAGTTTGTTCAAGTGGATGATAAAGGAAAGAAACACTAATGGTGGACTCGCTAAAATAGCAAAAAATCCCCACCTCACCCCTAATTAGACATCAGAAACTCTACACAACAGAGGGCAAGCAGGCTTATCTCCACCCATGGCAGAACAACTTGATCAGCAGGACACTTCTATTTTTATTTTTAATATATGGAAACCTGCAGTGAATGCTCTGATGCACATAGAGACAGATCAAGAAAAAAAAAAACACACAGAAATATGTGTGTGCTCCTTCAGCAACACCTGCACAGTTATCTAAGAAACAACAATCTTTTTATTCTTCATTCCATCCTCTCCTCGACTAATTTTGTTCTTTAATTATGACTCCTGGCAACCTGCAGTACAAATGAGGATTTTCCTCCTTTAGGTAATGTGTGTTCTTGGCTCTGAGGAGGAGGCTTGTCTGTCAAAACATTAGCTGTCTCTTTTATATGTTAAGTATTAATTCTATTTATCTTCAAATTATTTTCAAATACTGGAGGCGTTCTTCCCTGTACTGGAATGCAACAAGTGCTTAATTTCAGGTTTTCATGTAATTCTTGCTCAGATATGGGGCCAAAAGCGAGTAATTAAGTTCTCATTTAAACACCATTTCCTTAAATACCTATTCTCTTACCACACACAGCCTCCTTACCAGCCCCACGCTCTTCCACAGGAGGCAGAAGTGGGTGGCCCACAGGGACAGGTACAGCCACAACCCCATTTAAGATGGCCTGTAACCACATTATTATTATCCCACCAGTTACGGGGTAACACTAAGGCACGTGTTAATGTGTGGCAGAACAAAGGACTTATTGGTCCCTCAGCAGGGAAAGAATTTCTTGTCCCTGATGTAAAGGAAGGAGCTAACAGCTCACCACCACCTGACACAGAGGTCCTTTTCCCCTGCCAGGCAAGGCCAGTGACAACCTGTTTCCACACCTTGGAGCCATGACAGGTCTGTGCTTCCATTCCAGCAGGAATAAAATCAAGGGTTGAATCCGAACTGGTACAAGGAAAACCAAGAGTCATAGGTGATCTGTGTGCTCTGTGCACTCAGGGCCAGAATTAGTACTGCTATTTTGGCACTGTAGGACCACACTGACCTCATGCTGGCCCTCCAACAGCTCCTGGCATTATTCTTCTCTTCTACTAAGGGCTTCTTCACGTGAGCCAAAGAAAGGGAGCTCCAGCATCTCTTGCTGACAAAGGCATCACTCATTTATAAACTGGATGAAACCACCACTTGGTTTTGTTCTGCAAAGGAAGAGACAGCAGAGGAAATGTGGTCACAACCAGCCTTCTCAAAACTCCCACGGAGACCACAGAAGATGCAAATTCAATGCTTTGAGCTACCCAGGACCCCAAGCCCCAAAAATGCATTTAAGCCACTGCAAGATGTGGGCAAAACTTAGGCAAGAGACACAAAAATAGAGCCCTGTATCCACAGCAACACAAGCACACAAGAACTCCATCATGTCCCTTTTTCAAGACCACAGCAAAGCCCTCCCCAGAACTAAGGATGGATGTCCGAAGGGAAAAAAAAACCTCAGAAATACTTTCCTACACCCTTTGGAGGGGAAGGCCTCCACGCCTCCTGCCTTGTGCCACCTTCCCATTTTCCCAAAGGGCCGTCCGCCCTGCCAGGAGCGCAGCACCACGGCGATGAATCCGTGTTTTCCATTGCAAGGAGGAACATGACTCACAGTCCCCACCAGGACCCAGTGACTTGTGGTATCCAAAGCAAACACAGCCAGCGAGGCTTTTCAACAAACAGTCAACAATCTCCTGCTAGCTGTCCACCCCACGAAATGCCACAGTTTAAGGTTTTTTCCTCACTTTGTTCCTCGCTGTTGCCTTCCCTCATTCATTCTCAAAGAGGACAGTTATAAGCAGAACCTGAGCATAACCTCACTCTCCCACCCAAGCTAAGCCTAGAAAAGTCTGTGGAGGCCTGAACAACATCCTCCTCAGTTTCCATCACATGTCCCAGTGCCTGTTGGATGACACTGCTAGGAATATCCAGAAAGAAACTAAATCCTCACCTCCTTCAGGAAACTTCTTTGACTTTAGTCATTTTAGTAACCCCATCTTCCCTGTAGAGCTGGGGAGGGAATCAGCTTTGCACAAGAACCATGGTGAGCAATACAAGAGCTTCCTGCTGTACCAAGGAGGAGACTTAGAGCCTCAGCTCCAGCATCTGGAAGCCACCAGTAGGTGAGTACAGCAACCTCAGGCATCATTGGGAAGGGCACTGCCACACGACCTTCATCATTGACACGAGAGGACTTCAGGCCTTTCCCTCATTCCCAGCAGCTCACCAACATGGCCAGCAGGCCACCGCACACAGATTGTGGACAGCTGGTATCAGCAAAGAACAATCTGCAATGAGTTTTTAACCTTTGCTGACATGATCTTCAAGAGTAGCAACTCGCTTTGGAGTATCTGCAAAAGGAGGTAGGGTCTGAAACGGTTTCATTCTGGCCATCAAACAGCAATCACATGGTAATGACTTCCAGTTTATTCCCTGTGGTACCTGGCTCAGATTTGTGAAACCAGGAATGCTTGCTAATATGTTTTCGGATTAAATGGACCTTTGCTTTTCTTAATGTATGTGCCTAAAAATAACAGGAGTTGCACAGTCATGTCAAGAGATTAAATTACCCTAAAGTCTGCAGAGGGATTACAGCTGTCTGAAAACAATAGGTGCGCACTTTATGCGGCAATGGTGTGCTTAGTCAAGACAAATTTGAGCGGTCATGAAGACTGCATTGTTTCTCTATCAGTGCTTGTGAAAAGCTGCACACAAACACAATGCTGTCAATGGCGAACATCCACGAACAAGTCTTGTTTCAGCAATCACCCTGCACAAAGCAAACTCAAAAATCAATAAAACCACCCAGCAGGTTCCAGGTTTGACTTTCCAAAGGGCTGTCCTGCACAGCAAAGCGTGTAATGTACAGACATATACACCCATACCCACACCTGCCTGACAGTTTACATAACAGAGCCATTATCCTACCAAGCTAAGTTATAGAGTGACATTTCCCATAATGAATTCTCAGTCTTTGCTCTCCTGGTAATATTTGCCAAGTCTGAACCAGATGCCAGCATATTCCAGGAGTGACAGAGGAATACCTTCAGGAGGATCTCATGGCAGCAAGCCAGCCATGCCTGGTACTCCTGACCTTGACACCTCAGCAGCATCACATGCAAAGCAGGTACCGAGGAACTTGAGGCACCTTCAGATAGGGGCGACAGACAACACAGAGTTTTAAGGACAGACATTTGGGATTTAGGCACCTAACACAAAAAGTCAGGCTGTGGCTCCAGTCTTTAATACATTAACCTGCCACCTCCCTCACAGCCAGAGGCAGCAACTCAGAGTGAGGCACGTACCAGATGCTCGGAAGAAACAGGGAATAGCCCTGAATATCAGCACAAACCACCAGCAAGACTGGGTTTGGATCCAGAGGTCAGGGGTAGGTTGGATGAGAAGTGTAGAGAAAACAAGGACATATTGCAGGGAATAAAATGACATAACTGGATATGGAAAAAACCACTAGGAACAAAAGGTGGCAGAAGGGTAATACAAAGACATTTGAGCATTTGCAGGACTCGGTGCTTCTCTGGAATGACTCAACCCTGCCCAGCAAGGCCTCTGTAACACAGACAAAACCTATGCAACACACCACTCCATCCTGCTCTAGAGGCAGGTCAGCCTGAACTTCAAACTCTGCATTTACCTGAGCTCCAGGTCAGCTCAGAAATGCAGCAAAAAGATTGAGGGGTTGGAGCCAGGCAGGACAGCGACCTCTCTTCTTCCCAAAGACTTCAGGCCAGGAGGAGGTTCACACACAGCAGCTCTGTTGTTCCTCTGCTTCATCCCCACTTGTGTATTTTCGGTGAGAAGTGGCTGCTGGAGCAGCTGAACCTCCGTCTTGCAGTCTTCTGCCAGCAGAGTCGCCTCTGTGGAGGGAATTTGCTGCTGCTCATCTCCAGCCAAAATCTCACCCTCTCAGCCAATACTCATTTGCCCAGAAAAAGTTCACTTCAAAGGCAACAGCTGCTCTTCAAAGAGTCAACAAACTGTAGGGAAGTGGAGAATCAATGGTCTCCCCAGCCTTGGCCACAGTTCCAGATTGCAGAGCAAAGAGGGAAGAGATGGAGGGGATGGGTTGTTTGCAAATTTTCTTAACGAAGGAAAACTTTTACCCTTTCTTTGGAAAGGTCCATTTGTCATTTTTAATCTGTTTCAGGGCAGATTAGAGATGGAGTGTTACCCACCTCCACTGAGATCCCACAAAGAACACCAATGGCCATCTGTCAATTCTGAGTATTCCTGTAAAATTACAGACATCCAGCCTCTGGTGAGGTGCTAATGAAAAAGTGAAAAACGGTTATTTGCCCCTCATTTGACCAAAGAAATGCTGTAATTCTTTGTGTCTGGTGCAAAAAACAGAAAAATATGTTCAGATTCTTCAGCATAATCCTGGTGTCCTTAGTTTCTTTTGGTCTTCTGAGATTGCGACCCTGGGGTACCATCAGATATCAGTGAAAGGTCATACATGACAATAAATTATCTACCTCCAGACAAAGGGAGACTCTGGTAGCCTGAAAAAGCTCCGTCATCCTGTGTGCTCTTTTATGTGTCGTGCGTGAGAAAACTTTACACTTACCAGGCTTCAAAACCAATGCAAACAAACAGACCCACAAAATATTTATGTCATGGTTTCTTACAGCTCTTCTGCCCTGTTTCTGCTTCACTTTCTCACCTCACCAGACAAAACACTAATTTGCGGATCAGTTTTAGCCTCCATAATTTCTTCAGTTACAAAGACCTGTTTCACCAAACAATACTTTTACTTTTTTTTAAAAGGCACCCAGAATCTAGAGAAAGAGCAATTCAGTGCACTGAACACTTCAGCCAGTGAAGAGACAAACTGAAGAGCAAGCACAAAGCACTCTTACTGAAGCAAGTACTCATAACAAGCCCTTCATTCGAGGCTTCTTGCAAAACCCATGCAGGACATCCACAAACTGGGAAAAAAATCCTCTCAGAAATGTCTGGCTGTTTGGAAAGAAGCAGACCCAGTCTGAACCCCAGGCACAGCATCTCTGTCTCTCATGTTTCCTGCCTCAGGAGCACTGCCACAAGCACATCTGGCACCTCCTAACTCTGAAGTGATGAGTGGTTTACTTATAAAGCACCACGACAATGCAGTTTTACCCCAAAAGGGCTTCTGCTGCATTTATTTCTGCTTCTTCTGCGTTTATTACCTCTCAGTCCTCTCTCCACCAGATATTTTTCCTTTTCTAGAAAAATGTTTCTCTTTTCTAGCCCAGATAGGTTTGTAACGCCCACCTACCTGACCACAGCATCTGAGCAGCTTCCAGAGTTGCATTCAGCAGCATGCCTAACACTTGTCACATGTGGTTTGCTTGCTCACTCCCATCCTTTTGTCCAGGAAAGGTCTGTGTGTTCCGTGCCTTGTTTCATTTTAGCATTTTATTTTGAAGGTGCTTCTGGATCTTTTCTAGCAAAGAGAAATCAGCACCAGGAAGCACACCTTAAACAAAGAGCAGAAAGATGGAAGTCTGTGATTCTCCTTTGTGCAATTTCTGCCATTTGGCCTTGGACTAGTCCTTGAGAAACTGGCTGTCTCCTGGACGGGTAAGTTTAACAGTTCCCCTTGATCTGGAATTGTTCATGATGAGCATGGTGAGACACTGGAACAGGCTGCCAGAGAGGCTGCAAAAGCCCCATCCCTGGAAACATCTGAGGCCAGGCTGAAGAGGTCTCTGAGCCACCTGATCTAGTTGAAAACGTCCCTGCTCATTGCAGGGGAGGGTATTGAACTAGATGATCTTTAAAGGTCCTTTCCAACCAAAACCATCCTGTGATTCTACAATGCCTTCTGAAAGGCAAGGGTTTAAAATTCAAATTTTTCTTAGACAGGAGGTGCTCAAGCCACTGAGCACCTGAAACATAAAGACAGAAGACACAAGCTTGATGCAGCTCTTCTAATCCAAGCCATTGTAATCAGAAACAGAGGGCAGGTTTCTGTAAGAAGCAACAGTGATTCCTTAAATCCCAGTAAACCACCAGTCAGCAAAGCCCCTTGCAACACCCTTGCTAACCACTGGGTATGAATAAGGGCTTTGCAAACTGCCTCACTGCTCTTCAGGAGAAGAAGCAGAGACCCTCTTTCTCTTTTGTGCTGAACACAATAGCTAAATAAAATACCATCAGGATCATTGTTTTCAGACAAGAACTACACTTTAAGGTAAGAGTGGCAAGTAGGACATGATGTGGTGGCATCAAGAGCAATTTTAAACAAATGGGGCCGCACAAATGCAGATTAGATGGAGCAATAAATGGCACCAGGAGGGAGTGATGCGGTAAGCTGTAGGAATTAGATGTATGCTTTTACTTAGATTTTTAAATGAGTATAGCAGAGGACTTAACCTGCTACAGTGAGGTTAGCTGGTCCTGGAGACTTCTGCATCCTAGGGCCTGAACTGATCAGGTCTCTCAAGCTTTTCTTTCCACAAGGACTCAAGGATCTGGAAGGAGAGAGGAAGATGAAAGGAAAGGGAGAAAAAAACCCCAAAACAGGCTCACCACTTAGCATCTGGGACACTCAGAACAATGTTCTAGCTTCTACCCAAAAGATTCCTACTCAATACACAGGGAATATTTCACTTTTGTGGTTTTTTGTTTTGGTTTTTTTTTTTTGAGGAGGAAGAGGAGGAAGCAGCCCACAAGGACAGCAGGACCCAGGCAAGCCAAGAACACAGCACTCAGAATATTCTCCAGAGACAAAAGAAACTTGCTAAGAAGAGGTAATTAATGTGTGCAAAGTAGTGGATGCTCTCACCACTCAGTGACTCGAAAAGCGGTATAGATGAGAGAGATGAAAGGAAAAGGTATAAAAGGTGGCTGCAGAGCAACTTTTTCTTTTGAAACAAAGTAAGTGCCTTTGCTACAGAGATCTGTCCGGAAAGGCCCAGTGACAGTACCTACTCCACCAGCCTGAAGCTCCAGAAACCACTGCTCTATCTTTGCTGCCAGTGCACCAGGCCACTTTCCCACAAAAAATGAACAACTGTGACTCAGCAGATCTCTCTGGAACAGCTCTGTGATGGAGATCCCCTGGAAAATGACACAGAAACTTCAGGCCGTTGCCACCAACCTCTATTTCCCCAGCTAAGCAGCTCTCAGGTCGTTTGTGGAGCAGATTTTGGTGGCCAGAGATGTGAGGAGAAAGCTAGAAGGCAGAGCCCTGGGCTGCAGTACCAAAGATTGCCCAGCACCTTCCAGCAAGCCTCATAACCATAAGATGGACAGCAGTTGTCTCGTACAAGGCTTTAATTTCTGCTTTATTGCAAAGAACAAGCAAGACTCACCAGCTCCCAGGCTGTGATTTCATGGTAGTGCAGCCAGCTTGCTTCTTCCCACCCACTGTGCTGGCCAAGCTCTCGGTGCCAGCTGCGTGAGGAGTGAGACTTGAGATGGATCCAGCTGGGGAGAAAAAAAATAACAACACACAAACCAACAACAAAGAAGGGAAGGTGGGAAATCTCTGCAAGATCCATTCCCTACTGCAGTTCCTGAACTAACTTCACCAGCACTGCCAGGGGCAGGAATGAGAGGGCTGGATAAGGAAGGAAGGGGATGCCTAAGCCAGCATTTCAGCAGTACTCAGATTCACAGAATCCCAGGATGGGTGAGACTGGAAGGGACCACTGTGGCTCATCTGGTCCCACCTCCCTACTCCAGCAGGGCCCTCCCAGAGCACGCAGCACAGGACTGTGCCCAGAGGGGTCTGGAATATCCCCAGTGAGGACACTTCACACCCTCTCTGGTCTCTGTTCAGGGCTCGGTCACTACCCAGGACAGAAGTTCTGCCTCCTGCCCAGGGGGAACTTCCTGGGCTCAGTCCCTGCCCATTCCTCTGGTGCCATTGCTGGGCCCCGGAGCAGAGCCTGGGCCCTGCCCTGAGCCCTCCCTGCACACAGGGACACCCAGGGCTGAGGGCCCTCTCAGCTGGGGCTCCTCTCGAGCCTGGACAGCCCCAGATCCCTCAGCCTTTCCTCATCAGGGAGATGCTTCAGTCCCTTGATCAACTTTGTGGAACTACTGCCTCTGTTGCTTTCAGCCAGACTGGCAGCTCAGGACTTACAGGCCTTACACAACTGGTTCACCCAGCTCTATCTGTTTGCAAACACCAAGCCCTGTTTTGCATTACTTGTGCTCAGATAAAGATAGCTTTGCTAGAAAAACACACTACATATTAACTCTTCCCCAACCCAGGAAGAGAAGCACTCACTGATCATCAATCCCAGGTATGGCCCAGGTAGGAGGGGCATCTATCCATCTGACAGCAGAGACAAGATGCTAGAGCCCTGTCCCACAAGAGATGGTTTCTGAAGCCATCCTCATTGAAGTGCTACAGAACCAGCTTGGAGGAAAAACATAAAGAGAATAAAAGGCAACTAAAATCAATGGAGTGGACGAAAACACCCTGCTGACTTGTCCTCCAGCACCAATAACACTCTAATTCTCTGCTCTACATCAGTGCCCAAGATTCATCTCCTCCTACAGGAAATAAGCTACTTAATGTACTACACCAAGTAAATTGTGTCAGTAATTATCTGACACAAATTCAGGAGCTAGCAATTGCAATTTAGGGATTCCCTACATGCTGGATCTTTTAATGAGAAAACATGAAAGATTGTTGCTTCTTCGCTTCCCTTGGCAAACGGCTGCGACACAGGAGGAAATTTTTCAAGTAGGTGAAGAAAAGGTGAGAGAGAGCTCGGCTGTGGTCAGTCGAGTGGCTCTGTGAGCTGAGCCAGTAGAGGTCTCTCTTCCACTAATAAAAACAAATAAATATCTATATTAATTTGTGTAGGCATGTGTCCTCACTTGGGATCCCCAGTCTCAAACTAGAATAAAATATATACATCTAGAAGCCATCAACTCACATGGGAACAATCACTTTGTTCCAGAAAAAAAAAAAAGTTTAAAAAAAGGAAGTTGGTGTGGTGTACCAGGTTACCAAGCTCACGATATCAACTCCAGGCTTAACATCTGGCAGGAAAAATTTACAGAATGGTCCGTCCCAGACCTCTAGCTTCTCTCCCCAAAGAAAGTGAAGACCACAGCTGCAACTGCGCTTGCTGGGACACAGCCATCTGCTTGCAAAGCTCTTCCAGCCTGCCCAGGAAGCAGGGGATAGGGAGCCCTTTCCACACCTGTAGGTGCCCAGTTTCACTCCGGGTAGAGCCAGTCATGACAGAAAGCCTTTATCAGGCAACAGTTGGTTTCTTGGCCTCCATGTAAAGGACTGCTGGGTTCTTGTGGGAGTAGCGTCTGGAGCACACAAAATGGGGCGTCTGCCCACAACTGGAATCCTTGCTTGAAGCCTCAGATGTGAGGCCAAGGATAAAACTGGAATGAAACTAATGTTCCTGCCTGCTGTCTCCTCCAAACAGCTGCAGGCGCAGTAGGACGGCCAGGTATAAAAGCTTGAGCTGGCACAGCCTGTCCTTGCGGATGGGGAACACTGAACCACAAGGTGTGCTGCTCCCTCCTTCCACCCAGAGCCGGCTGGCAGGTGCCAAAGCTGCCCGGAGGAGCGGAGCAGCCCCTGCCAGCACAGCACAGCACAGAACAGAACAGCACAGAAAAACACAGCAAAGAATAGCACTGCACGGAAAAACAGCACAGCACAGAATAGCACAGAACAGCACAGTGCAGCCTGCCACAAGCACCCATCCAGGCCAGCCTGATCCAGCTGGGCCACGGACTGGTGTCCCCACTGCAGTGACATCCCTCAATGTGTCAGCTGCAGTAGCAACCCTCCCCTTTTCCAAACCCAAAGCCAGGGAACTGCCCCCAGAGACCTGAGAGTGGGTCCCCACAGAATCCTACAGCCCTTCAACAGCAAACAAACTGCTTTTGCCCATGGCTTGTGGAGAACCTGTGGATCAGCAGGTTAATTAAAATGGGGAGGGTACCCACTGCCAGGCACAGCTGGGAAATGGGGGGATTCCAGAGGGGTTACCCCAAACCCCACTCCTCAGGGCCGACAGAGTGCAGTGGGGAGCAGGCAGGAGCTATCCCATCTCTCAGGGCAGACACTGCCCTGCACAGCTGCACCCCTGGCTGGGGTGGGGGCACAAAAAAAGGGGCAAAACAGATGTGTCTGTTTAACTTGAGTGTATCCCAATGGCAGACAGACCTGCATGAACACAAGCTGGCTCCAAGCAGAGCAGTTCCATTATCTTACAGCTCCACTGTGGATGAGGTGCACACACTGGCAGTGTCCCACGAAAGGACAGGCATCCCCCTGGTCTTCTCCACCCGTGATTGTGTGTGGAGATTCCATCCTGCTGCTCCTAAGCAGGGAGCTGCAGCTCCAAACCCTCCGAGGCCTGTTCACCTGCAGCAGTGGCAGCTTTGTTTTCTCCAGGGAGAAGCAGAGAGTCTGATGCTCGTTTGGTTTTAGGCAGTTGCACTTAGTATATTATTGTTATTATATATTAATATGTTATTTTAATATTTATATTATCATTATTCATTTTATATTATAGGGAAATATATTTGCTTTCTTATTAAGTAAAGTGAAGTGGAAAATATTTTTATTAAAAAGAAAAAAACCAGAAAAAAACCACATTCCCCTCTATTTTCTGGCCTAATTTTAAACCTTGCAATGACTGATGTGGGCAAGACAGAAAGCAGGTAGGGAGAAGAAAGGCACACAAGCTTCCTGGATGGAGGTGGCTGAGCCTGGATAAAGTACAGCAAACCACAAGTGCAGATACAACCCACCCAGCGGGAGAAAAACGCCTTTTTTCGGCTCCGCAAGTAAATGAAACATCAGAAGTTGGGAGAAAAAAATCAGTATAAAAAAAGTACAGTAAGTCTTCAAGGTTTCTCTAGTAAAATGAAAGCAGAAAACATCTAATTTGGGGACAGAGCAAAACAATTCATACATCTTATTATTTTACTGCAGATCACACATTTTGTTAAAGCCACTATACTGTGGCCTTTTTATTTTGGTGAGTATTTAAAAAAATAATAAATGAGGATACTAAATTACTTTTCAATTTAAAAAAAGACAAAATGCTGTAAGATGATGAAACAAAACATGTTGACATTTCTGGAGTGGAATGTTTTGAGAATGAAACTCAGCTTCAGGTTTTTTTCAGCTGAAGCTACTGAGAAGTACAGCTGGGTATGGATGTTGGAAAATACCGTTTTCCAGCTAATTTCCCCATTTGAAGAAGAGGAGGCTGGCTCCACAACTGAAAAGCAGTGGGTGTTAAATATTGACTTTAAGGACACATTGTTAGTACTTTCTCTTCCAGTGAAAAACGGTCAGATCCACGTCCAAAACATTCCTGCTAAGGAAGGGGTCACATCCCTCTTTCCTGGCACGGGAACACGCGCCTGTCTGGCAGGGAGAGCCAACCCTTCCTACAGCACGGTCCCGCACGGAAGCCCCGAGAGGGGAAGCCGCGCTCCCATCGCGGGCAGCCCGGGAGCGATGCGGGACGCGAAACCGCGAACGGGGGATGGCGAGGCACCCGTCGGGCCGCGGCTCCGCCCGGGGAAGCCACGGCAGCCCCGGCACGGCGGGGACGCGCGGCCGGCTGCGCGCAAATACGTGCGTGCGCACACGCCGGGGCTGCGCGCCTCTGCGCGTACGTGTTGCCGCGGGGCCGGCGAGCTGGAAACAGGGAGGAAGGAAGGGAAGGGAAAAAGGCGGAGGAGGAGGGCGGGCGGCTGCGTGCGCATCCCCGGGGCGGCCGCGCAGTTGCATCAGACGGGGCGGGCCGGAGCCGCGGCCGCGCTCCGCCCTTCCCATCCCCCGCCTCGCCCGCC
Organism: Orthonyx spaldingii; assembly: GCA_013397795.1. Classification (NCBI taxonomy): domain Eukaryota; kingdom Metazoa; phylum Chordata; class Aves; order Passeriformes; family Orthonychidae; genus Orthonyx; species Orthonyx spaldingii. The sequence continues at coordinate 421,527 of VZTJ01003902.1, forward strand.
GAGCGCTGCCAGGCGTAGGAAAGCAGCGAGGAAAGGTTGCCTCTAGCCGCCCGAGGAGGAAACGTTGCGGCGAGGAGAAAGGGGGTGGGGGGGAAATAAATTTTAAAATTTTCTCCCGCTGCGCGGGCCCGGCCCCGTCTCTAATTCCCTGCGAGGCTGCGGTCGTGCGGGTCGCGGGGCTCCGCCGCAACAAGCAGCGCCCGGCCGCCCCGAGGGAGGGGGCGCGGAGCGGCTCCGAGCCTTGGCCGCCCTGCTCCCCTCGTTCCGCATATGACGTTGGGAGATGTCCCCCCCTCTGGCTCCAGCCTCGCGCATCCCCCGGGGGTCACCGGGGGAGGAGGAGGAGGAGGAGGAGGCGGGGCGGGCGCGGCGCGCCCCCCGCGCTCTTCCGATAGCGGCGGGCGCCGCGCAGGGAGAGAAACGGCATCGATCCGCCGCGGCAACAACGGCAGCGGCAACGAAGGAGAAAAAAAATATTAAAAATAATAGCGGGGAGGCGGTCAGAAGGCACATCCAAACCCTACGTGACGGAGAAACGCGCTGGAGCCCGCCCGCCGCCTCCCTCCCCGGCCCAAGCGCTGCAGCGCCGACCCCCCCGCGCTCCCCCGGCCCCCGTCCGGGGGGGGTTTGGCTTGCGCCGGCCGCGGGGATAGGCCGGCTCGGGGAGGCGCCGCTATTTATTTTCTACCGAGAGCACTTTGTTCGTGCTGGGAAAAAAAAAAATTAAAAACACGGTAACTTTTTTTTTTTTTTTTTTTCTAAATTTTTCAGTGGGTTTTCCACGT
>VZTJ01003902.1:431763-454435 GCA_013397795.1 Orthonyx spaldingii
AGCAGCGTTTGAGACCTTTTACTCGTTTGCTGTAAACTCTAGAGGGAGCTTAAGTACAGAGATCCGGCCAGCACCAGGACCTGGCCCCGCTTTGGTTGTCACCAGCTTCCCTTGATTTGCTAAAGGAGCAGCGCTTCCATAATACCCTGATTTTATCTCAGGGAAGACTCTTCTGGTATGGCTCAGACAATTTTATTTTTGTTATTCATTTTGTTTGAAATGCAAAATAGGAGCAAGCTTAAACTGTCCTTGAAGCAGGTGAAATCAGGAGTGTCCTACAGCCAGCAGTGATGGATGCACCCTTCTGGGTAATCAACTTCTGCTTTTTCACACCAGGAACAAGAAAGAGGATGTTCATATACAGTCCCTAAAAATAAATACCCACACTCGCACGTGATTATGTTGAGTTATCCCAGCAAACATTATTGTTGTAGAGGTGAGGCTTAAATCAGTAAATTACTTGCTGCGAACTGACCTAATTTCTCTGAAGAAAACACACCATATGAAAAATAAAGTAATTTTTAAGACAGTCTAACTTTGTGTCTGTAAGACTTACCATTTAATGCATCACATAACTCACACTTTGTTAGAATAGCAAATTTTTGACATGAGTGTTAACGAGAGGCTTCTTATGGCAGCTAAACTTCCTTTCCCTTTCCATGTCCCTTCCCTTCCCCTCACCTTTCTTCCCTCTGTTCCTCTCTCCCTCCTCTTCCTGTCCCCTTCCCTTTGCCTTTCCTTTCCCTACCCCTTCCCCTTCTCTTTCCCTTTCCTTCTCTCTCTCCCTTTGTCCCTGTCCCTTTTCAGAGTGTGGAAAGGATTAACCTGCTCCATATTTGTAAAGTTCTCAGTATCGAAAGCCCAAAGCAAGAGCTGAGTACCAACGATAACCAGGAACTATTATTGTCACTACGAGATTAAACAGTTTTCTAACCCCTTGCTCTGCCACCTACGCCGTTAAGAAAGTTTCCCAACAAAAGAATTATGTGCAGTGGAAATGGGTTGTCCTGTTTTTCTACAAAGCCTGAAGTGAACGTTTGTGGGAAGGGGATGATATTTTGTAGCAATGTTTTTTCAAGTACAATTCTTTAGGTTCCTGAGTGATGACACATTGTACAGCAACACTCTTGGCACAAGGCGTTCATCTGTGAGAAGGGATGCTGGCCCCATTTCTTACAGCCATTCATTAAATAAAAACACCCTGTGTCATATGTTATGTTCCTCTGAAATGTTTAACGTTTTTAGTGCATGAAATTGTATGGTGCCTGGGTAATTTTTTTTAACAGAACACAGCACTAACCTCTAAGTTGGTTACTGAACATTGTTGGAAGAGCTTGATATTTTTCATTAGTGTTGTGTTGTGTTTTCATTTGGTAGGATCCCAACTTCATGCAATAGGCTTTTTCAGAAATACAGAACTATGTAAATGTGATGCTTACAGCTGACCACAAAAAGGCCACTCACCAAAAAAATACCCTGACATAAAAACATCTGCATCTGTTAGAATTTTAGGCATTCTGGGTGCTGTTTACATGAGAATCTAGCCCAGTTCTCTTTTTTACTTTTGTTTTTCTTTTTCCTTTCCTTTTTCTTTTTCTTCTCTTTCCTTTTCTCTTTCTCTTTTTCTTTTTTTTTTTCTTTTTTTTCCTCCTTTCCCCAATGGGCTGTATTAATTGCCTTAGGATCAAAAGGTCTACAAACATCTTCCTTACATAAACAGAGGAACTGGTCTGGCTACTTTCTAAACCCTTTAAGGAAGATGACCCATCTCACATACCAAAATGATGGCATTAAGTAACAGATTACTATCAGGGCTTGGGATCTGAGTTCTGGTTCTGGCTTCCCTTGGCCATGTCACTGCACATTGCTGCAACTCTTGGCACCTACATTTCTTCCCTCACCCTTTTCCTAATCTGTTTAGACTTTTAGCTGTTCGAAACTCTCTGTTTCTGCTGGTTGCTGTACAGTAACACATCTTGTTTGTTGTTAACCAACCTAGCAAGGGAATTGTGCAGCTCTGGGATGCAAAAGCCAGGGCATTAACCTACAGTAATGGAATGTTATTACAGAGAAAGATTGAAAGTGGATTCTGCAAGCATCCGGCAGCAAGGAAATTGTTATGAGGTAGGTGACGGGCATTTCAGAGAATCACAGAATCACAGAAGGGCTTGGGTTGTAAGGGACCTTAAAGGTCATCCAGTTCCACCTCCTGCCATGGGCAGGGACACCTTCCACTATCCCAGGTTGCTCCAAGCCGCATCCAACCTGGCCTTGGACACTTCCAGGGATGGGGCAGCCACAGCTTCTCTGGGCACCCTGTGCCAGGGCCTCACCACCCTCACAGGGAAGAATTTCTTCACTCTTTGTCAGTGTGAAGCCATTCCCCCCTCTCCTGTCACTCCATGCCCATGTAAAAAGAAGTTCTCTACCACCATCCCTCCAGCCATGCCCACCAGGATGGCCCTGCCAGGGCAAGAGCCTCCTGAGCCCAGTTACCAATGGGCTGCATCAGTGCTCCTGACCCTGTTCATGGCTCACCTAAACCAGCCAAGCCTAAAAAAGTAGAGCAAGCTGGCAAGTCAAAAAGCAAACATTCTTTCACTGAAGCCAGTCTATTACAAAATGCACTTGGCCATGATTTCAGTGGCTTATGAGAAAGATGGAAAAAGAGAGGCATTTTATTTACCAGCAGGTGTTCTGGGTTTCCCATGTAAGGAGTTAAACGTTTCTCTGAGCAGAGGCCTAGTCTGCTGTGATTTTGACTCTCACAGGCTGCCTGGTTACTTCCTTTGTTCTGGCTGCCAGCAGCTAAACTGGGACATCTATTCAAAGTGGAGTACCTGAAAGCATCACTTTAAAGGATTTGTCACCTTGTTATCTCTAGTTTGAAAGGCTTTTTGAGAACAACTTCCACTCAAAATGTTTGCAAAGGACAAAGTTAGCATTTCAAATATCACAGCTTATATTTAATAACTATCTTGAATGACAGCAATGAAATATAGCTAATACTATGAGAGGCCCTGGCAATTCTCCTTCTCTTCTGTTGCCCTCCACCCCAAGCCTGCAAAAGACAGGTGGGAAATCACAAAAGAAATAAAAGCTATGGTCTGACTCAAAAATTATTCCTTGGATGTCTGTAACAAGGTCCTAAATGAAGTTCTTCTCTTCCTGGTGGTCTCCAGCACTCACAAGCTATGATCAACCTCTCAGAACTCCTTTGCCCTTCAAAACCAATGAAAACTACCAAAAATTAACCCAAGACTTCATCTGGCCCCGTGGGTATCTTTTTGAACCTATAGCACCCTGTTGCTTCAAGGGGGACTGCAGAACCTGAGCACAGCCAAAGCTTCCCAGGCCAGTGGGGAGCCCTTTCTTGCAAGTCTTCAGAGCAAACTGTGAGACCTTGCTAGACCCTGCCTTGGGATTGCCTCACTCTGGTGTGGTTGATTTGCTCAGCCCCAGAGTTAGAAACAAAAACCCCAACTCTCAGCACGCAGAAGAGGCTGGTCAGCCACCCAACAGGCCAAGTTAAGCCTGCTGAGAAGTCAGGGCCAACTCCTCCAAGGCATTCAGGCACCTAAGCACCTTTGAAAACCTGTCTCTAATGCTCTAGAGGGTGGTTGGCAAGAAGCCTTCTCAGGGTACCTGGTGGGAAGGGGGAGGTTGGGGTCTAATGGCTCCGAGTGTGCCAAGTTGCTTCAGGGATTTCATAATGCTGGGGTTTTGAAAAAATAAATGTTGGGGTTCTTTATAATTTCTTCTGCTTTTTCGAGGCTTCCTTCTTACCCACAGGAACCAGAAGCTCATTCTGCTGTGAAGGAGAGATTCAAAGATTTCTGGCAGTAGCATGATTCAGGACCATGAGCTTTAAGACAAAAACTAATTGACAGCAAAACAGTGAGAATTTCTCAAACTAGGAGCTGAGGTCCACTTTGGTTACACAAGTGAAGAGTTGACTTCAGCTCTGGACATATGATCTGAGGAAGTATTTGGGAAGACTTTCCAAAGTCAGCTAGGTTAGGTTCAAAGGTGTTGAAGTCGTGTTTTCAAGACTGACTTTAGCACTAGGGCATCTCGACTTCATTACAGTTGTGCAGACTTCCAAGGTCACATTCTCAAAAGTCGTTACATCAAGATCATGCAACTACATCATTTTTCTGCCTGTGAAAAATGTTTTCATTTAATTGACATGATTTTAAGTTGGTCCTACCACTTCTGTGAATGTTCCTAACAGTGTTTTAAGATAGCCATTTGTTTCTTCTTACAAATTGCACATTTTTGTTAGAGTGATTTAGTGGAATCTCTTAGTGAGAATAGCAGCATCTTCTACAGCTTTCTTGTCTCCCTGCAAATTCTTGGTAGAAAAAGCTGATGACAATGCTAATAAACTGGTTTTCTTTTGTACATTCAGATATTGGGCATCTGTAGCTTGGGCCCTGGGGACTAGTTACTTCTGAGCAATTTTACAGAGTTTGTGTTTAATTAATAAGTAATTTGATTCTTTTCCTTTTCAGCATCTAACAAGTGATAACAGTCTATCTTTCACAAAGTCAAGTGCAAGGCTTTCTTTTCCCCAGTAAATACTGAGCTCTAGGCCTGGAAAAGGGCCAGAGCACACAGGGACAATGTTCTGCAGTAACATTTTGTACCTCATTAAAAAAAATAACAACAACAACAGCCAACTTGCACATGAAATAAAACTGCTTTCTTCTCCTCCTCCTCTTATTTTACAAATATTCTTTTATTCATTATACTTCTTGTAAAAATGCCTGCACACCTACACATTCACACTGGATTTTTCTGCTGAACAAATTATGTGTTAAGATTAAGATGTCTTGTATTATTTTTATGAATTTAGCTTGGCTTACATCAAGCTACTGTGAAAGATCCCCCATCTCAAGGTCTCTGTGGAAAGGGATTTCTGGGTGATTGATGGTTTGGATTACTTCAATTTGGGGGTGCTTCTCTTAAAAAAATCTGCAGAAACCCATTGCTTCTAAGTTCTCTCATACTGAGTACCTTAAAACTGAGAGATTGCGAAGTCACTCTGGAAAATACTGGCCTGGAAGACTTCACCCATCTGTGCAAATACACCACAATCCAATTAAACTGGCAGACTTTGCAATTATTTGCAGATTTCCACAATCTGGCTGCAGCAAGCAGATACAGCCTGTGTTGCATAAACGAGTTGTCGCAAGCCCGTGTGCCCCACGGCCAGGCAGAGCTCCCCAAAATCCTGGAGGAGGAGGAGTGGGCAGTGTGGTGTGTCCTGCAGATGGGCACACACCAAAGGGCTCCAGTGCCCCTAGCTGAGCTCCTGGCCCCATCAGGGCAGGGATAAACATTACAATTTGCTGCACCATCCTCTCCCCAACTACAATGCCACAAAGCCAATGTAAGAGGTTTCCATCCTTTGCCACTTCTTCTCACCTAAACTTTAAACAAGGCCTCTAAAATGAAACTGAAAATTAAGAAAAGAAATTAACAAATAGAAAAGGAGTGTGGGGGAGGAATAATCCAGATGATTTTGCAGCATTGCTACAAACTGTTGCACTGAGAAAGAGGGAGGGCACAAGGTGGCCTTTTCTGAGGAGGGAAAGAAGATGCTAAGCTCAGTAGTAACCCCAGGATGACTTGCCCAACCTTTGGCAGCACACAGCTGTGCTAATGTTTGTGATAGCAGAGAGAGTGAGTGTTTGGAGAAGAGGGAAGGTGAGCTGGATGATTTCTGTGGCAGTGCCCCATCAGAGTAAGAGGGATGTATGCTAATGTCTTTACAAAGAATTTGGTGGGTAAAGGTATGGGTGGTAACCACCTTGAAATGGGTCTTAATGTCTCAACTGACTTTGGGCAGCAGGTTCCTTACAGAGCGCAGACAGCATGGCTCTTGATGCAGACAGCTTGGCTTTTGGTACAGACAAGTGGGTCTGCACAAGCCTGAACTTCTGAACTTTGGGGTAAAATGACAGGTTCAAGGGGGGATATGTGGTAGGCAGTTCAGGAAGGCTGCACCTTCCTAGTGCCTCAGCAATGGGGAAAGGAAGAGGGGTGCAGCTGGAAATTAGGATAAAAGGAGTCTGTGTCTTCTGAAACCCCGAGAGAGAAAACCCCCATGGGTGTGTACCCCAGTGGACTCTTTCCCTTTATTCGAATAAAGTTGAAGGACTCCTCTCTCTCCTTTTTAGACATAAACCTCTGGTGTTTGTGGATTTTCCTGACAAAAGTGTAGGGGACAGGATTCCCTCTGCCAGACAGATTGAGATACTCAAAGGCTCCAAAGTACTTAAAGTACTTTGAGTACTCAAAGATACTTTCAATTCAAAGAAGCAGTGTGTTTGTCCCTAACAGCTGATTTGAAACTAATCACATTAGTCCAAGCTTCAGGCTAGTTCTTAAAAATCTAGGCCTAGACACTTATAAAAAGCCCACCAAAACAAAGCTCTTAAGATGCGCTTCGAAGTTGAATTTTTTCCACCATCACCAATTCCAGCCGCATGTTTTCACCCTGGTTTCACCTTCTCCCTCAGTGGAGTGGATGCTCCTCTTTGGCAAAGTTTTAGCTAGACCTAGGAAGTGCCTCAGGTTAAATTAGTAAGAGACCTGCAATAGTCACAACCTGTGGCTGCTGCAGGCTCTTCTGGAAACCATGGAACTGCAAGGAACACCCAGCTCTGCACAAGCCCCAAAACCCACAGGAGGAGGGGATGAGGGAAGTGAGACCTTGTTAAATTGTGGTACCCAGCCTGTTTGGGAGACCCATCTCAGTTGGGTGAGTCTGCATCCTTTCAGCAGCCTTTCCTCTCAAGACCTGCAGCCATGAAGATGCCCCAACTCTTCCTTTCCAGAAACAAGCAATCAATCCCTTCAAATCATGCCTGTGTCCTCTCCCACAGCATAGAGCTCATCCAACACCCCCCACTTCAGAGCCCACCTGCACCCCAACCAACAAGCTCACCCAGGTCACCCAGCCTGGGACTTCCTGCTTGTCTTTTGGGGTTGTTTCATGTTCAGGGCCTGAAACATAGGTCTTTTAAAAAGGAGTATATATCTTATTAATTCTCTTTGTCTGTTTCTTTTGTTCTCATATTTACTTATGTCATGCAAAATGAAAATATTTCACCAGAGGAGAACTAACAGGCCCTAAGATAAGCAGTTAAATAGTCTTTCCTGAACATCTATTTAAAAATGGATTCAAGTGGGATGATGTTCCAGCCATGTGGTGTAGGCATCTTCATAGAAATAAGGGAGAAAATGGATGAAAAAGCAGCAAAGTTAAAAGAAATAGCTCCTAGAGCATTGCTCTCTACTCGGATAACACAGCTAAGGCTTTTAATCTTAAGGCTGGGATTTGTCTCCATTACTGCTGATACATCCCCCTTTCTCCTTATTCCCATAGAGTATCTTCTTGCCAGCTCCTGCATCACTTTCTGGGAAACTGAATTCTTCTGGCAAGCAGATCTCCTAGTTTGTCAGCTTGCAAGTCCATGGAGGTGAAATAGCATTGGCTCATCATTTCTGGGGCAATTTCCAGTGGTCTATGAAAATCACTGTGATCACAGAGTACAGGGTTCAAGTCGCCTCATTTTAGCTACGTAAAATGGGATTCCTCATCTGAACTACTCATTTTCCCAACAGATGGAGCACCATCACGAGACAACTCATCCCTTTTCTCTGGGACACCAGCTGGGAAAGGGAATCACCCTCTGGATGTGCCTGTGTCTGTTCATGGGCTTTGGAGAGTACCTGCATGTCGAATTCAGACTGGATGTGAACTTCTAATCAGCCAAATTTAGGTGAGTCTTGCCCATAGTGCTGGCATCTCCCTGAGGTTTCCACTTGCAACAGCACTGTAACAGATGCTGAGAATACATTAAATGCTTTCCTAATGTCACATTCCCATGTCTGCAATCCTGGTAATTGCCTCAGTGGAGTTTTGCAATTGCAAGCGAGCAGGAAGCCATCTGCAAAGGAATCTATCTATTGAGATGCGGCCCCTACTCTGAAAGTGTTTGAAAAGCCCCGGCACATTTCTTGGGATAAAGATAAAAAATTTTTTTAAAAGTACAAACAAACAAACAAACAAACAAACAAACAAATAAAAAGACTGCTGCAGCAATATGGAAACTATCCAGAATGCACTCTAGTGATCCAAGGAATAAACTGACTTTTACTTTAGGACTTTGCTAATTAAATACTGCTAACTACATCTGAATAGAATTAAGTCTAATTTAAGGTCCTTTCTGAGCTCCAGGGCAATGTAGGATTGTACTAAAAAAAGAAATTACCAACTGCTGACAACAGGTGTCAGCAACAGGAGCGGCTGAACCAGGGCTGAACATGAATTAGCTGCAAGTGTAGACAAGGACAAGCTAAGTTCAGCAGTGTTGCTGCAGCCACAATGAGACCTGGCTGGAAGCAGGGATAAACCTGGGGAGCAGAGCAGGTATGAACCAGAGCAGTCATGGGTGCAGATGCCCTCATCAGTGCAGATAATCAGTGCAGATCTAATTTTCTATGGCGTAGATAAGGTTTGTTTTAGCACCACACGTGCCAAAAGCACCTTAGGTTCCCATAGGAATTCTTGGGTGGCAGCCAAGGGGAGTATTTTGCAATGAGTACTGTGCTCCCTTCCTCTTACTTCTCCCCCCTGCCCTGCAGTCCACAGGAATTCCCCCAAGAGGTATCAGGTGTTTCACTTCTCTTTTCCATGTGCATCCATAGTAAATCGAGCAGGAAAAGTACTGCAAAGGCCTCGGACAAACCAGGGTAGCAGAGCACCACTGGCCCCACCAGTCTTTTGCTGGCAGCTCTTTTGCTACCATTTCCTGCTGGCTCCTACACTGTCTTTCTCATCATATTTCTTTAGCAACATCCCGTGCCCCTTCTTGTCTCCCCTTGCTCTTTTGCTTTTAAATACACATTTAAGATGGGGGTTTTTTCCATGCCCTTTCTCTCTAATTTATCCCATATGTGTATATGACTCTTCCCATAAAAAGCTTTTGCCCAAGTCTGTCTTTGTAGCCAGTTTTTCATGTTTTGGCTTTATTTTTAATATTTTTTGCTGTCATGCTCTTTTTCTTCACTGCTTTCAAACCCAGGCCTGTTTAACCCTTCCAGCATTCCTGACCTCCACAAGCACAAACATCAATTCCCTCTCAAATACTGTCATTCTCTCTACATTAAGGAAGCAAGAAAAACAGGTTTGTGGTTGGTATTTGTTAACAGAACAAAAACAGCAGGTTAAAATTCCTCTGGGCTTGTTTTTGATTTGGTAAACAACGGGGTAAGGGCAGGACTGAGAGCTGAGGACACACACCCAGATTCTCACCTGAGCTGAGTGGGACACCTGCTTTTCCACAGGTAGGGGTAGGGGAAAGGCAGCAAATCCAGACTCAGTGAAAGGAAGGGCAGTTTAATCCATTTCAAAGAGTGTCGTGGGTTTGCCCAGGAAGGGTCAGTCTTGCAAGTGACCTATGGTGCAGGAAGCAGTACACCTTACTTCCTGAGAAACAGAGCCAGTGACCAGCTAGTTTTGAGTATTGATAAGTATATAATCCAATTAAAATTTGTTCTGCCTCCAGGAAAAAAAACCATATTTAAGAGAGAGACACCTGAAAAAAAACTCTTTTCCTGTCCTGTTACTGCCAGAGAAGCAAGTCCTGTGCTTCTCTCTCTGGTAAGACTGGGCCCTTGCCCTCCCCCCCTCCTTCAGAGAGGGGGGGGGTTGGAAGGGAGTTTGAAGCAGCAGTGCAGCCGAACGTGGGGGAGGACTCGGCCTGAGCTCTCTGGCTTGGATGCAGTTCAGCAAATAGGCAGGGGCCGGGCTGGCTCCATCCAACTCAGGCCAGGCCCTGCTCTATCACCTTGGGCCAGGCCATCCCCCCCCCACCACCCCGTGCCAGGCCAGTCCCGCCGGGCTGGGCCAGCTTCACAGAGCAAGGCTAATGAGACTCTTGACTGCTTCTGCAGCCTGGCTCAGACTCTTTAAACAACCCGGCAAAGATCATGGGACTGTCGCAGAGGCCCGAGAAAGAAATTGACCCTTTCATTACCCAGATGAAACTTGCAGACACTCATTCTCCCCTGCACAGACAGAGAAAGAGTGAGGACACCTACAGAAACACAGCATAAAAGTAAGAAAAGTAGAGCCAATACCTGAAAAAAGAAGAGCATGAGGAGTGCTTTCAATGTGAAAGCTGAAAATTCTTCTATGAAACCGTGGTTGAGACTAAACTAAAATATTCCCTGTAATATATGAAGACATGGTCCAAAGGGGAATGTGACGTTCTACCTGCAGCCAGTGCAGCCAGTGAACCAAGGCTCCTGTGTAGAGATAAGTAGATACTGAAGTAATTGCAGCCTGACGAGAAGTTTGAGCAGAGACAGAAAAGAAACTGTAATCCAGATCCCTTGCCCCGGGGAATGGTCGAAGAAGACTTACATTGCCAGTCATGGAAGAAGGGGATTTCTTTGCTGCTGTGGTAGAACCACTCATCCTTAAAAGAATACCCCACGAACCGTCCTAACCCACCATAGTAGCTGTGGGAAGGCTACTGGTGTGGGAGGGACTTTCTACAACAAGCAGAAATTTTTTTCTCCTGGGCGGCTGCTCGTTGTGAGGCTGAAAACCATAAGAACTGTATTTCTTGTGGAAAAGTCAACATGGTAAAGCAGGAAGAAACTTCTTTCCCTAAATGAACTGAGGAAAAACTAATTTAGAAGTGGTAAACTGACTGAAAGTCGAAATGTTGTTTTTTTGTATTGTCATTGGGAAAAAATGGAGAGGTGGGAGGAGCAAAGGTGTTCTGAAGGTTTTATTCTGGTTCTTAATTTTTTTCCTTCCTTTTAGGTCTGTTAATAAATTTTCTTTATATTCTTTAAAGTTTGGGCCTGCTTTACCTACTCCTAATCCTTATATCACAGCAAAATTAAATAAAATCTGGTAAGTGTGCTGGCATTTAGCCAGAAACCCAGGCAAATGAACTCAAACCACTACAAAGAGTCACACCCACCCCAAATTAACACCCTTGTTTTAATTTACTTTCATACCTCCTATTAGAGTAATTTAACCTCCAAGTCACATTACAAAATGAAAGTTTTGCCAGGGGTTAAGGGTGTTGGACCAAGTTCACAGGCTTTCCCCACTTGTAAGTATTCAGCACTTTCACATCGGTTAGATTTCCTGCAAAGGAAGAAAAGACAATTTCTGCTCCTGATTTGTGACAAGGCTGTATAGTGGATTCACACTTGTGCCCAGAATAAAAGCCTGTAATACTGTATCAAGCAAAACAATTGTGCATATGCCCAGCTTTCCACTGTAGCAGACTTATTATGTTTGAAGGGTGAGTGGGCTTAACACTGCCTTCAGAAAGCTTAAAAAAGTAAGTGAGACTTGGTGACAGTGGACAGAAACTGGGACAGTCATTGGCGTCATTGTGGAACTGCTGCAGCCATTTTTTGGACATGCCACCTTGGGAAGGTTTAACTACTGAACCTTTTCCATCTGCACTTTCAGGAGTTGGAGTTGGGGTATCTAAGTAAGGAGCAGCCAGAAAGACTCAGTGAGGGAACCAGGCTGTTGCTACAAGAGCATTAGATTCTCCTGCTTTCCAATAGGATATGCCAGGATATGCAGGTGAAAAGGTCTCATTTGGAAAGAATGAGTCTGAACTCATTTGGGTCTGAACTCATGCAAATTGACCAAACATGTTTGCTGACTATAAGTCTAATAGCAGAAAACTTTTCTAAGGGAAGATGAATCACTTGGACCTGAGAGATTACCTTCCATGCCATATTTTACTCTATGTTGTTGCGCTTTTTCGTTGTTTTTTTAGAAAAGAAACCCAGCACCTCAGATAAATGAGGGTGATTATCAGAGGGAATTCCACTGGAAACATGTACCTTTGGGAACTGGGATGATACAAGCCCTGTTGTATGCTAAAAGGAACCAGTTAAACAAACTCTTAACTGTGCAAAGGAATAACTGTCCATTTGCCTCAATAGCCAATTGCCAACTCTGCCATAATTCCACTCAGGTTAAACACTTGGAGTGGTGAAGATTGCAGAGACCATCCACTCCTGTCTCACATGGCACTCTGGCTTTTAAGGGATGGTGGAGTTTTCTATGGTGAATGTTCCCATTCCTAACAAATGCTTATACACTGGCATGCTGGTGGTGACTGTAGTGAGGCTGAGAGTAAAATGTCCATCTATCCCAATTTCCTGTCCCTGACACTGGCTGAAAGCAGGTTCTCAGTGAAGAATGTAGGAAGAGGACAAGCCTGTAACTTGCTTGTCCCAAGAGTGTTCTCCCACATTCTAATGGTTCAGGACTCAGGAATTTCTTAAGGGTTTTGTGTTTAATAACCCAGGATGGATTTCCCTTCTGTAGACTTGTTCAATCACCTCTTGAGCCTATTTATGCTCTTAAAACCCACATCTGCTGGAGAGTCTTCACTACACCTGATGGGAAAAACTGCTCACCCTGGTTTATTCTGACTTGTCACCTTGACAGCTCTTTTCTTTGTCCTGCAAGAGAAAGTGGCCAGTCACCCCCTTCAAGACATTCATGAGTTTATTGGTGTCTATCATAGACGTCCTCAATCAATCCTCTCCAGGCTGAAGAATTAGGGAAGGTTCAAAGAACAAGCTCAATTAATGCTTGCATATTAGCAAGCCATCCCATACCTTGGATCACTTTTGTCATCCTTCTCTGAACATTTTCCATTTCCACATGCCTTTTCCAAGGTGAGAAGAGCAGAGCTGCACATGGATGTGGGCATACCTCAGATTTGTACAGGGGCAAAGTGAAGATTTCTGATTTCTGACAAGAATTCATTTCTAGAATGAGTCAAAGTCTTTGACTCCTGCTGATTCCTGTTCCTGTATGACAGCCCACAACTGTTCCTCCGTGACAGTGGTGAGCACTTAGCTCATTGTTTTCTATGGGAGGCTTTTTCCCATATGCATCACTCTGTGTTTCCCCACAGTGACACTAATAATGTACCCATGCTGCCTGTTCACACTGAGCTGCTCTTCAGCTTGTTCCTGTGCCATTGTTCAGAGCCCAGTGCTCCTGCACAGCTCCCTCTCCCTCTGGCCACAGAGCAGAGAGAGCTGCAGCTTCAAGGGCTGGCTTTCATCCAGCTACCAAGCCAGAGGCAAGAAGGCGACGTGCCCAACCCAGGGCTAACAGTGGGGATAACCATCAAGTACAGGCAGAACCTGGGGCTCACACCCCTCCTTACCTGACACTTTACACACACCCCTGCTCCTCACAGCCAAGCCAGAACAAACCACTTCTGCCCAAAGCCACTTCTGCCCAAAACCTGTAAAGGCAACTGGCTGCTCCTGCACTGTTCTCTCCGAGAGATGCTCTCAGAAACAAATGGCCATGGTTACAAACCTTACATTTCCACCTTTATCCTATTACTCTGCCTACTTGAGTCACCAATTTACTTAAATGATGCTTATTACACACTTGTAATTTTTCTTGCGATTTGCATCTCTTGTTGTCTCCTTGGGTCAAATGGCAAATCCATGAAAATCAGACTGATCAGCTCCTGGTAGGGTCCTACAGCCCCTGCTCAGCACTGCTCAGCTACTGCTGTATCCTTAAGCATATACACAGCTCCAGGACCAGTGCCTCCATCAGAAAGATGGAGCTGTTTTCCTTCCCCTACTCTGGAACATTGGGCCTGGGGGATATCTGGCCACATTTAGATAGCCAGGCTTGTATAGAGAAACCAGAATTACCAGACACATGGCAAATCCAATAAGTTAAAAAAGACTTTTCATGGCTAGGCATGCCAAAAAGAGATGTTAAGATAGGACATGAAGTATTTGGGGTGGTTTTAATTTGTGTCGTAGGCACATGCTTTATTTATGTATAGAGTGACTACTCAATTTTACACATAAACTACTTGGTACAAGATCCATTTTTCTGTGAATGTAAAACACAACTCATGAAAGAAAACCCATATATTGTAAGATATTTCATCTGTATGATTTCAAAGTGAATCTGATAAAAGTCAAACAGAACACAAATCTGTATTAAATTAAATCAAGTCACCCCCATCAATCCCTCCTCGCTACTCATGAAGTCATTAAAGTGATTTGGTGGGGAAATGTTAGCTTGGAAAGTCAGTTTATTGATAAACTGCAGGGGAAAAAAAAAGAAGAAGTGGTAAAGAGCAATAGCATGTTTTAAAAGTTATTATGATACCAAATGCAAGGCCGTGGTAGAAATGTGTGTTGGTTAAATTATCCTGCAGGTTTCAAAATATTTCAGACCATGTCAGCAAGAAAGCAGAGGAGTTGAGAACTAATTTCCCAGGGAGAGCACACAAACACTCAAAAAGGAAGCTTGGGAGATGTGGGGAAATGCTCAGTAATTACTTTTTCGTTTGTTTTGCTTCATTCAAAACAATTCAACAAGAGAACACAAAACACAAAAATTAGAGCAAACAACAATAAATTAGCTTAGCCCAGACTACATTCATTATTTATGAACATCTCCTACCTCTGCAAAATAAAACCAACAGATTCCATGCAGACACACAGAATTTCTCTGGTGAAATACAGGAAGATGCACCTTAAAAACTATGAGCAAAAGGGAGAGGAAATAATGGGGCTTTTTAAGCAGTAGCCTGACTCACATTAAAATCAAGGAATTTTGACTTCAAAGGGAGATGGATGGAGAACAGTAGATTAGAAGAAGCTGCAAGCCAAAGTTCTCCTTCAGCCTCTCTGGACAAATTCCTTCAGCCCAATGCCTACATTTCGTTATATAAAGCAAGTGTTTTGTCATGAGAGAAGGAGCAGAGCCCTGCAGGAGTTGTCCCAGGTAGTAGGTGTCAATCCAAACTGTAGAGAACAGGAAGAAAAAGACAAGGAGGAAAATGAAGGCCACCAAGATAAAATTTCCCATCATAAAAGTGGGGTGGGGGCAAGCAGCCACCCTGCACATCAGGAACTTTACGGCTGAGTGCACAGGTGCCATATAAAACCAGAGGTGCTGTGGAAGTGACATCTCAAAACATGAAAAAAAGGGATTTTATGAAACAGAGGAGGGAGGTTACAGGGAGCAGTGCAGTCTGTATTTCTGAAGCACCAGGCGGGAATTGGCCCAGCCAACTCTTCCCTTCCATGGGTCTGAGGGTCCAGTGAGACCAGTGGCAAAGTGCAAACCAGTCTTAGGACACAGCTCTTGGCAGAAATGCTCTTGGAACAGTGGAGGTTAAAAGGCAGTTTCCTTGCTTCAGCCAAGTCAGGGAACCAAATGAAAATACCTTTTCCAATTTATAATCCACTTCCCTACCCATTTCTCCCCAAACAGTAGCAGCAGGATCTTGCCACCCACATTTGCACTGTCCTTAGCAATGTGTTGTGCCTATTTTAGGACAATTTGGAAACCCTTGGGAACATTCCTAATTAATAAACATACATTCTATTTTCTTTTCCTGTATTCCCCTGTGAATTTCCATCATCTTCCTTTGCCAGCTATTGTCTACAGAGCCATTCATGATCCAACAGCAAGGCAATCCCTGGAACTCCGGGAATCCTAATCTGGCATTACCATTCAAGGGCGGAATTATTCTTTAGACCTGAAAAGCACTTGCCTCTCCAGTCAGCTCTAGGCCTGCTGTTACAGTCCAGCTGTTTTGCCTGGAGGGCAGAAATAGGAGAACCTCAAAAGATTCTGCCCAGAAAACTCTCCAGTCAGTTGTCTGTACAGGAGGCAAGGGCAAGGAGAAGGAGGAACAAGTTCACATGAGTCTCTTGCTGTTTACCAAAAATACTGCCAGCATGATGCTTCTGATAATTTTGTTTGCAGTACTGGTTCAGAAAGAGGAAGTACAGATGGGTGAGGAGAAATAAAAAGACTTTGTTTTTCTACTCCTTATGACATGTTGTGTAACTACAACCTTGGAGAGAGTTGCCAGTGAGGAGAAGCATCAGGGTCAGCTCTGTTTTGCCCAGGTGGGTATCCAGGGAGAAAGCAATGCTGCTCACCTCAATATCCCTCCCACTTGCCATCCTCTCTGAGTCTAGGATGAAGTTATAATTTATTTTTCCTGTCCATGGATTGTCACCCTACCTAGTCAGTTAACAAACTACACTCACTCAGTAGTCTCCTGACAGATATCAAAACTATTTTGCCCACTATGATTTTGTGCTGAACGTAAATTTAAACAATAGGGTTTCACTGCATAAGAAGCTCAGGTGTTCTGATTTAGTTTTGCTCAGAAGCTAAAGTTTATGCTTTCCCTCTCAAAAGTCAGAAGGCTTTATCCTTTTGAGGTATTCAAACCAATGGGATGAGGCTCTGCACAACCTGCTTGAGCTGACCCTGCTCTGAGATCATCTGGTGGGACCAGATGATCTCCCACTGTAAGCAAAGAGCGGGTTCAGGACCGTCTGATGAAATTGGATAGGCACAAGTCTTTGGGGTCTGATGACCAGCCAGGGTCCTGAGGGAGCTGGCTGATGTTGCATCAAGTCACTCTCCATCATATTTGAAAAGGCATGACAGTCAAGCAAAGTCCCTGGTGAGTGAAGTGCTTCCCCTGTAGGGTAGTCAGGCACTGAACAGGCTCCCCAGGGAATGGTCACAGCATCAAGCTTGTCTCAGTTCAAGAAGTGTTTGGACAATGCTCTCAGGCACAGAGTGGCATTGTTGGGGTGTCCTGTGCAGGGCCAGGAGTTGGACTCGATGATCCTTTTGCATCCCTTCCAACTTGATATATTCTGTTGGTTCTACAAATGGAAAAAGGGAAACATCAATCCTATTTTCAGAAATGACAGAAAGGAAGACCTGGGGAACTAAAGAACCTTGCCTCCATGCCTGGGAAGGTCATGGAACAGATCCACAGTAAGGGCAAACTGTGCTTGACCAGTCTGGCAGCTCTCTATGATGGAGTCACTGCACTGGTCAACAAGGGAAGACCAGTTGATGTCATCTAAGTAGACTTCTACCTAGGCCTAAGGCCTACTAAGGCCTCTGACATAGTCCCACATGACATCCTGATCCCCAGACTGGAGAGACATGGATTTGAAGGGTGGACAATTCAATGGATAAGGAATTGGCTGGATGCACACAGCCAGAGAGCGGTGGTCCAGGGCTCCATGTCCAGGTGGAGGCTGGTGACAAGTCGTGCCTCTCAGGGCTGTGGCTTAAGACTGGTGCTCTTCAATATTTCCATCAATAACACAGACAGTGCAAGTGCACACTCAGCTTCTAACTAGGCTGTTTCTCCTCTCCTCAAAGGTATAAGCAAAAGATACCCCAACAACCAACAATAACAACAATGGCAACAAAAAATCCGAAAATCTAAACACCAAAGAGACTTATTGAAGAGGTTTAAGTAAGTGATGTCTGGTAGGTCATTTGGAATTCATACAAGAAAGCTGTTAAACTCTGTGATGCACTCAGGGTTTGTGTGGATTTTAGGCCTTTCTAATGGTGTTGTCAGGATAAATACGCTGTGCCACCCACACATCTCTGCTATGTTTATGCTGAAAACACACCTGTGAGGCAGGGCAGTCCTGTTTACCCATTAACTCACGGGGAACAGAAACTCAGCTGTCCAAGTGACTTGTCCAAGATCACCCAGTGACCCTCCAGATCTAATGCTCTTGGAACAATGCCTTCCTTCCTCTTGCCTACACAAGAGATTTGTGCCTCTCCTGTCCACTGCAGCTGCCTTAGGGCAACTTTGGAAGGCAGACAAGCAGAGAGGTCTCTGTCATGTAACTCTACAAGCAATGGGAGCTCAGTGACTCTGCCAGTGGAAATTCCCAGTATGGATACTGACTCCATATCAACCTGTTAATACAGAACTGTATGCCAGCCCTGTTATCTCCCTTCATCTCGTTCAGGTTTTAGGCTCCTGTTCTACAGCAAGTAGGTGATAACATGTTATAAACGGCCAATTTACATTGACTTTCGTATATTAAGATTGAAATTGTTGTTATATTTATTAGTTAAGTGCCTTCTATTAATGGGTTAATAATCTGTTATGATGTTATCGTTGTTATAGCACCCAGGGGAAACAGAGCAAAGCCTCAGGGAGAGGTGGGGTGGGGCTGGGGGAAACACACCCTTGACTCTGCCCTGTGGAGGGGAGAAAGAGAGAGAGAAGGCTGAGAGCTGCGGGCGTGCCTCCCCCTTCTCCCCAACGAGTTCCAACCCCCTCCGCTGCAGCGGGGGCTGCTTGAAGTCCCGCCCCCCCCCCATGGCGCAGGCAGTGGGGGCTGCTTAAAGTCCCGCACTCTCCCCTCCATTTCAGTTCGGGAGGAGTTTTTTTCCTCTCCCCACCACAGCTCGGCCCAGCGAAACGCAGAAGTGCAGAGGGGTAAAATGCTGATTGGGCATAGAGAAGGAATAAAAGCCGCCGCTTGCAGAAGGCGTACTCTCTGGCGGTCAGCCAAAGAGTAACCCGCGCACTGTCTGCTTGGCATTGTGGCTTCTCTGATTGTTATATTTATCATTTTGGTAATAAATTGTTAAACTCTGTACAGCGTGAAGTGCCGTTCTTCACATAACAGGGGCAAAGTACAGCACTGTGTGTGACGGCACTCACCAGGGTAAGGCCTGAACAGAGATGACTGGTCTGAGAACTTGTGCCTTGCCAAAAGGTTCTCCTGGATTTGCAATTATTATTATTATTATTGTTTTTATTAGGATTGCTATTCCTATGGGACCCCAGTGGACTGAGAGGATCATGAAATAGGAGGTATAAGGCAAATGCCACGCAAAGGATTTCTGGAGGAAACATCAATGGGCCTGGTGGGAGGCTCAGAAAGGGGTGGTCAGTCCCTCTCTCAGTTAAGCCCCTACTCTCCATGAGGTCAGGATCTGACCATTGGAGACTTCCTTTCATGGTGGAAGCTGCACCTTGGTGCATAAGTGGGTCTCTGGAATAATCTCTTGGACAAACTGGTGCTTCAGCAGCACCATAACACCCCCTAACCCAGCCCTGAGCACTTTGGTTCCATGGCTTGCCCTGCTTTGGCACCTCGCTACAGGGGAGAGAGGGAGAGAAGAATATTGGCAGTGAAACAACGGCAGGGAGTCCTCCATGAAATGAGTCCAATAATTTTAAGGTGGCTCACTCCACTTTGGAAGCTCTCAGACATCACCACTGAAGTGATCCACCCTTGGGAGAGGAGTTGAGGAAGGCAAGAAAAACTCAGTGGAGGCATTGAATGGGTTGTCATACACATGGCCTGAAGGTCTGAGTGCCCTGGGAAGCTCTCAAGGCTTTCTGTACGTCAAGTAGAGGCACAGCATCATCAGTATTTCTGTGATCCTTCTGTGATTCCCGACGCCACAGGTGTGCTCATGGAAACTGAGCTTTAGTCAGCTCCTAATGCAGACTGTTCTCAATATAGGACAGAGAAAGAATGGGTCAGCAAAGGAGGATTTTTTTCAACAACAGAAAAATTTGTAGTTTGACAGGCTTGTAGTAAACATAAATTATCAAGCAGGTCATGGCTCAGACCCTGAAACTTTACAGCAGCAGCTACTAAAGAGTAATTATGGGGATTCCCCTAGTATGCTGAACTGGAGCTATAATTAGACCACTTAGATATTATCTTTCTAACAGACAAAATTGCTCAGCTCCACAATGCCAGCTGCTTCTGCTGATTCTGGAAGTTCCCCCACATATTTATTTACACTACAGGAAAGATCTGAACTCTGTTTTCTTTGCTGCAGCAAAAGTCCCCTTTACTTCATGGGATCCCTACCCCAGTACCCCAAGTAGCTCAGGATTAGCCTTCCAGACACTGGGAATGGGAAGATACCTAGTTATTTACAGTGTTCTCCTCTTACCTTCCCCCTCTGCTTCCATCCCTCAGGGAGTTGCTCCCTTTTGAGTGATGAGTTGTAAACAATACAATGCACATTACAAATTGTGTGTGCAGAGAGGATGGGTAATTGTTTTGAAAATAAGAAATACTAGATAACCACTCCCTTCATGGGTAGCAAGACTTGCCTTCAACTCCCAAACAAGCTGCCAATTACTGCATTTACACATAACATGAATGGACCAGAACTTCCTCCAAGCTCCTTTGCCATCCCACTCTTGGTGATGGGTTAATCTCTTTCAGGACACTTCTGAAAAATCTCCTGCATGTAAGAGCCTAAACTCACTTCAAAGCAAAATTTGGTTTGCATAGCATTTAGGCATCATCTTGTCAGCTACACTCCCAACCTGTTATTCCATCTGCCAGCAGAGAAAAATTAGATGTCCATTTTGATCTGATTTTCATACTAATGAGAAGTATTGGACCCAGGAGCTTCAATATCATTGCATTGTAAAGTAAAAATGTCAAATTATTTAAAGTGGCTGTTAATTAACACCTTACATCCCCTCTAATCTCATCACAGTAACATGAAAGGAAACGTTGCCCTACCTCCCTGGATAGAAATGCAAGCTGAAGTCGTGCAGATTGCTTCAGGCCATTCTCACCTACCTTGCAGCCCTGTTCCACTGCAGGCAGCAGGGTCTGTATCTTCTTGGCAAGTTCACTCCTTGCAGAGTTGGGAAAATAGAAGGAAAGAAAGAAATACTTTGTTTGAGAACTCATGACAAGTGAATTTGAATTCTTGTATCTTGCTGTTGTCAAAAACAGGAGTGTCTGCAGAGACTTACTCTACAACATAAATCTTGAGCTCACTGCAGGATGAGAAGACTCAAATTAGTGCTTTTTCTTAATCACTGTTACCCCTGTTGAGGGTGTAATTTTTTGCCTTTGCAGAACAGAGGCAACCTGGGGTGAGAAAGCCAGGAAGAGAAGGGCATGGACAGTCCAAAAAAAAAAAAATAGTAAAAAAAGATCAGAATATTCCTACCATGGAACAATTCCTATGTGAATCAATTATGAAAGAGTTGAGATTTCAGGTCTCTCTGACAGACATTTTCAGTGGAGCTTTAAGAGGAAGGGTATGCCCAGCTGGGCAGGGAGGGAACCTGTGGACTGCTTTCAGGAAGAAGAATTATTTTGAGCTTTCATCTGTAGTAAGAGACAAAAAAAACCAAACAACCAGAGAGAAGTGGGCTCCCTCTTGACTCCTGTGACCTGACCAGAGCAACTTATGGCTGTAGCATCAATCTGTGGCTGTTCTTTTGGTTCCCCCTGACCTCTTGGTGATGGTTACACACCAAAGGGGAAGTTTCTCCTCACGTGGCATCTTCTGCCCTCTCACAAACCCCTCCCAAGGAGCCTAATTGTGTGTCTGCAGGAGCAGACATGACTTACACCTTACCTGTGGACAGCAAGAATAACTTCAAACCTCTTTTGTGACTTTATTCAGTCATCTGAAGAGTCCAGCTAGATGTACAGCAGTGGTACCATCTACATCTCTGGCCCCTTACTAAGTGCAGCCTCAGGCTGTGTACACACAGCCTCGTGTAGTTGCAGCTGTGCTTGTTAAAGAGATTACAACAGCCTGTCCCAGCTGCTCTTCAGTCCTCTGCCAAAGCTGCCAGCCCCAAAGTGAGTCTTATTATCTATCCATGAGCAGCTCCAAATGCTTTCCAGCCTAAAGGAGAGGGATCACTGCTTAGACCACTTCCATTAACCTGGTTTGTGTCAAAGCAATCCAAAGCTTTGTTCAGAACTCTGACCAAACCTGAATTTCTTTGGTATTTGGAAAAAAGCTACCACTTTTACAGTTACCTCAACACTTGGTGTAAAACAGCAGACCTCTGAGCTAAACTCTGCTAAATGAAGCTGGTTTTAAACCCAGAGAGGCTGAGCCATTCTCACTGATAAACTGGAAACTTGCTTTATAAATGCTATAGGAAAAATTATATCATGGAATTTCCGGGCTGACTGCAATTACCATGCTTTCCTAAAAGTTTCAGCCCTTAGATGAGTGAACCAATTCTTCCCACTTTTACAGTAGTGTAAATCAGTATTTACCACACTGGAATGACATGAGGTTGGGTCCAGCACACAGGATCCAAGACATGACATTCACAGGTTGGCAGAGATTCCCCAGAGACATGACCTGTGCGTGTGGGTGTCATTTCCATGCAGTAAAACCATGTGTGAACTGCAGGTGACAATGGCATTTACAGATAATGCTGGGAAGAGCCATCCCAGGAGGTAAAACTCACAGCTACCCACTAGTGACACATCACAGCTTGTGTCATACAGCTGAAGCCATCAGCCATCCTCTGCCACGGGATCTTACAGTGTTTCCTTGCTGCTCTTGAAGGTAACTGAGGAGTCTGATTTAATGAAACACAGGATTCTCCACAGCTTTGCATTGTAGAATCCTTCCACCTTTGTATGAAGCAGATGTAAAATAGCGGTTCCTTGTTATTAACTCTGGTTTGAATGCCATTCCATGCATCAATTCCATTCCTTATGGGAAACTATGTGGCTCCAAGCTTGCCAAGGCTTATACTGTTTGTGGTTAATTTATAAGCACGTGATTGGTTCCACTAAATTCATAAAAGACACTGGTGTAAAATTAAGAGTTCAAAATCAGCCCTTTCAGGATGATTTGCCAATAAAGTGGTTGGAGTATCATGATAGTCGAGCCCAGATGCAACACCATCATTCTATGATTTTATCTTACGTTCAGCATTGGAAGATGGGTATTTGCAGATGAATAAACAAATGCACATGACCGGCACTGCCGGCCACGAGCGAC
>VZTJ01003903.1:0-14144 GCA_013397795.1 Orthonyx spaldingii
ACAGGAAAGCAACAGGGAAGAAATTTCCAAAATCTGCTACTAAAAGTATAGGTATCAGGAAAGTACCTGGAAAAAGCTCTATTGAAAACAACACTGAGTATTCACCCAGTATCAGGCACAGTGAAGCAAACACAAAATTGTGAGTAGGTAACAGGCCATAATATAAGAGTTTTTTTGATAGTTAAATGTACCATACTCTTGACCATAATCTCCATGAAGGTAAACGTGATATGAAATTCTATATATCTAGACATGTATCCGGGGAATATTGACACACAGAGAAAGCACAGCTTCCCATTCTCTAAGATATGAGTAAAGATCTCCCTCAGCTGTTGCATTCAGTTTAAATACCTGAGGTGAGGTTCACTTCACTCCAAACAGAAAAACAGCAGAGCACTGCAGTCATCCTCTAAATCAGCTGGTTTATTGGATGCTTCCCTTACACCACTCGGTTTGAGATCAGCTTTCCTTCTTTCTGCTACAATCCTTCTACACTCTATTTGGCCTCAATTTCTGCTGCATAAATCTTTGTACTTAGGCAGCTGTGACCACTCCTTGAGCCACAAAGAGAAGCCCTTTTTCTGAAACAGATCAGCGCCAGAGAGATACACATGCAACAAACCCTCCAGCAGAATTAGCAGTGCTCTGTTTAAGAGCTTACTACCAAAAGCATACCTTCAGAGGAAGGTGAGGGACATGGTGTCACAGTGACTGGTAATAAAACTAAGAAATAATTATTTCCAGAAGGCACAGGAAGCTTTTAAATAGATGGAAGAGTTCCTTACTTCAATTAACTCAGTTCCATTCTAAATGTACTTACATGTACCTTGAGGAAGCATAGATGCATTAATAATACAATTACTATGATAATTTGTTATCTACTTCAATACCTTAATAATTACTGTTTACCACCAAGCACAAAAATAAGACATTTATCTGTGAGGAGGCAGAGATATCTAGGAAGAGTCAAAGGACCATCTTTCTGGTTTTCACTAACACACCATGCAGTTCAACAAAATCCTGGTGCACATCTTTGCTGGGGAATTTTTAAAATTTCTTTTATTAAATTTAGTTTTCTGGGCAAAAGTGCTGAAGCAGTATTGAAAAAAGGAGAGTGGAAGGTTTTTGAGGCGGTTGATTTTTCTGTCTGATTAAGCTCTGTCTGACCTTCTCTTCCCCTTTTATTTGTCTTCCTGGAATTTATTTGCATAGGGGTTAGTAAATGAGGGGTGGTGCTACATACAGTTGAATGGGAGACAACTAAGGAACAGCTTCTATTTATTTTAAAATAATCTACAGTCCATGTTGTCTTTCCTCTATCATAGTCTGAGAAACCTTCTCCTTTCAGGAGCATACAGGCTCTAATGCTGCTTCCAAGTGGAGCCAAATAAAATTTTAAGAATAAATTTTTCCCTTTTTCTAAAGGGAAAACACCTTCATACCAACTTAACTCATCCAGAGTGTCAGTTCCCACAATAGTGTCAGACTTTTTAGCATGAAAACTTAGCATGTACTCATATGCTCTGTCTTCAGTCCATTGCTAATGCTCTGGAAATCCCTGGCCCTGATGCTGTACTGCTTGTGCTCATCAGTGTGATTAAGAACAAAAGCATAAGCTGTGCAGTTGCAACCACGTGGTAGCCCAGTCACAATCCCTCCTTGTAGCAAAGACAGCACTTATCTGTGTGTTTCTGTTTGACAAAATCTTTCTTTCCTCACTGTATGACATCATCATAAAAAAAGATATATTATTCTTGCTACTGAGTATATGTCCAGAAAAAAAAGTCTTTTAAAGTATTTTCAGTGTACTAATTCAATGTGTTCTGGGGATATTTGATACATAGTTATAATCAAACCTAGAGCTAAAGTCACTGGAGCTATGGTGGTAAGTGTACTCTGGATCAGGGAATAAAGTTAAATCTTTCATTATGGAATGCATAAATAAACCTTTTTCTCCTGTTTCAATAGGGTCTCATAATTAATGAAGCACCTATCACTATGTTTTTGCTGCCACTGCCTGAGCAAGCAGTTGCACAATTATGCTGGTACCATTCTAATATACGTCTGATTGTTTGGTACCAGTGTTTCCTGTCTTAACCTTTGAAACACGACATCTTACTATAGTCTAATAATTAACAAAGGTCAATCACAAACTCACTAGTTCTACAGTGTGCAGCCAGTGCTCATGTTCACATTAAGGGACTCACCAGTCTGTGGTGCTCACGGAGATACCTGTGGGGACTGCAGTGTGACCCAAATGGCAATGCAGCAGGAACTCAGTCCCATGAAGCTGCCACGAACTTCTTATGCAAAACAAGACCTCAGGCTCATAAATGTCTTTCTGAACCTTGCTATCCAATTTCAAGAACTGATGCCTAGAGGTAAAGGCTTAATTCTACCAAGGTCATGGGGAGTTGCATGATGAGATATGTTTTGGATGCTTTCAACAGCTAAGACATCTTCAGTGTGCAGCCCTGAAAGGTGCTCCTGGCACAGCTGGAGCATTATTGTAACACAGCTTCTGCAGAAAAAGTGATCCGTGGGTATCCACCTCAGGTGCAAGTAGGAAGCCCAACTTTTTTTTGGGATGGAATAGGGAGAGTTGGACCTCCTTCTGCAGTGGAAAGGCAATCAAAGCCATTTCTCAGAGTTTAACCACCTTTGCTTTGCTGTGGTCATTATATGCCTTCTGTAATGGGGACACTGAACAATTTCTATCTTCATCCATTTGTACTTCACAGCTTTTATGTGTCACTCCCAATGTGAAGTCTGAGAAACAGCAATTCCCGAGCTGACATTTATCAAACTAAGCTTTTCTGATAAAAGTTATTTCCTACCTATTCTTAGAACTTGCTTCCATGTGAACCAGTTTCCATCAGTATCCAAGGTTTTCTAAGTATCTGCTAGTAAAGACCTGATTATGGAGAAGCTGTATAACCAGCTGAAAGCCATTAGCCATGTGCTGACTTGGGTGCAGAACCACACATGCCTTTGGGTGCCTAATTGTCTCCAAAATCACATAGGGGCCTTAACCTGTGCCTTGCAGTCTAAGTCTCACTGAATATATGGATAATGTATTATTCAATATATGATATAGTCACTGTCACATCTTAAACTATTTCTAAAGGGATATTTAGCCTTCATAAGAGTGAGTAGAAGATACTTTTACAAATTTATGCTTAAATGTTTTTACTTTTACTGACTAGTTTGGTGATAAAACTTGAACAGGGCACTGCCTCTCTGTGAGAAAAGAACCAAACAATTTGTTTCAAGCCTCAGAAATTAAAATGCTTTAATCCATGAAACACTGCAAGCAGCCAGAAGAGCAATTATTGAAATCCGTACTTTACTTTTCCTTAGGCTTTTCTAGTCAAAATCCATGACACAGAAAACATTTCTACAGAAGGTCACAGACTCTAGCCCTGTAGAGTTTTCTACAGATTTTCCAATGTGCTAATCTTGTGTTAATCATCATCTGAGCAGTCTGCCTGAACAGAGTGAAATCAACATTTGTACTGAGGGAATAAAATAAATCAAGACAATAGCTAATGGATTTTTTTCTTTTTCCTATCACCAGGTGGGGGTAGGGGGCTGAGAGGAGATAAATATGGAAAAGGGGAACCAAAGTAAGAAAAAGTGAGGAGGAAGAAAGATTTAAAAAAAAAAAAAAAGACAGAGAACTAAAGAAAGCAAGAAATGGATGGACAGACAGAAAGTAATGAGAAAATAATGGAGTCTCTAAACCTGTGTGAACTAACTTCATTTGAGAAGTTGTCTTAAAAAATAAGCAGAAGTTCTCATCTCACTTTAAATTATTAAAAATATGGGGTAACACTTTAAAATGTACTAATGAGTATACATAATTAAAACAACCTTCTAATCTAGGTCATTGTTTTGTATTGTACTTGGATATGCATGAACGCATTTGGTGCAGAAATCAGGAAGAGTTATGCTAATACAGCTGAGGACAAGATCTGCTTTGTTTCCCAAAACTGCTGTACCTAAAAGACCTCTTTAGTTGCACAAGAAAAATAATAATAAAGTTACCACAGTTTTTACTGTGTTCTCTAAATCTTACCAAGACTAATCACACTGCAAGTACTGGAAGTACATTACCCAAAGCATAATTAGAAAGTCACTCAATAGTGTCTTTCATTTTTGTTTTGGTCTTGACTTTTAATCTATCATCTTTTAGTCTATCATTTAAGTCCAATCAAGTCAATTAACATGACATTCATATACTATATTGATTACACCATGTAAGAAAGGTAGAATTTACATACTGTCTGTTGGTGCTGTATTAATATTTAATTAGGCCATGCAAAAGCCAAGCTCGTAATGCTGTTATCACATGGAGTAGTATGTCACAAAAAGGCAGAACCACAACAAAGAATTCAGAGCCCAGAGGCTGAAAATGCTGCTGGTTATTGCAAACAATTAAAATTGTTCAAAGAGGATGTTAGTCAAGTGATGTATGAGTGCAAATAGAGATTGTGAGAAAAGGTCATTAGCACAATCACCTTTTTCACACAGAGAGTATACAAGTTGAATTCAATAGCAAAGCATACATTTTTTCATAGCCAAAGTACAAATGCATTCTGTTAACCAAAGAAATCTCTCTTTCCACAACTGAATGGCAATAAAAGCCTGATGTGAGATTCAGCAGTGATCTTCCAACAGACAGGAGTAGCAAAGCACATTGCACTGAGAAGGAGCTGTGTGTCAGTCCCTGACTGGGTGGTAAAGGAAGGATACTGCTGCAGCACACAAGGAACTCTGCCAGGTTTCTTATATCACACCAGTCATATTTACAGTTCAAACCTCACTTACAAGTGCAGTTGTACAATATATTTCCATGCCTTGCTTTTAAATAGTCCAGACCTGAATGAAAATGATAGTGGTATTTTTTCACAGGGGGAATATGATTTTAAAATTAACAGGCACAAGTGTAAAATAATCTTTCAGCAGACAGACAAATGCTTCTGCTTGAGAGAACAGTGTTTATGGAACAGCAGTTGCCCTGGAAACTGTATTTGTACAGGGCCATAATTTATATTGTCCTGGAGGCTTTTAACATTTGCATCAAAGCTTCAGAGGACAAGAACTGTCAGAGAGTATTTATTCATAAAAAATCCAAACTTCACTTTAGGAATACTGAGTGGTGTATTTTTTTTTTCCCAGCAAATGATAAAT
Organism: Orthonyx spaldingii; assembly: GCA_013397795.1. Classification (NCBI taxonomy): domain Eukaryota; kingdom Metazoa; phylum Chordata; class Aves; order Passeriformes; family Orthonychidae; genus Orthonyx; species Orthonyx spaldingii. The sequence continues at coordinate 5,194 of VZTJ01003903.1, forward strand.
GATCTTTCAAGAAGAAAACAAAAAAACCTCAACAAGTTTAATGTGTTTACAGAAAGTCACAAACAACACATTTAGGATATTATACTTGCTGGTCAGGGTTACACAGAGAACTTGAAACCAAATAGAAAGCAAAAAGAATTCATAAAAGAAATACCAACATTTTAAATATTGTCAGCATTTTGTGTTTACTGCTGTTCAATAATGACCCTCAGACTGCATCCAGAAAACTCCATCAGATTAGGACATATTCTGTAATCATAGACTAAAGAAGATCTCCTTAGAAAAAATACAATATGCAGAAAGCTAAAATTAAATAGTTTAGTTCCAACACTTAGTGACTAAATGGTCTTTGCTTTAGGCCCAGGAAGAGCTTTTAATTTTCAAAGAACTATGAAAAAACCCCAGCCTTTCAGCTATTATCAGAGGTTCACAATTTTATCTTGTACAAACACCTTGTAGAAAGTGCCAGTACATTTCCTATGAATATAGGGAGTCTTGATGCTCATACTCAAGCAAACCTACCACTGAAGTCACAGAGTCAAATGCTTATTCCAGAATGATGCAGAACAGTCAGAGAGATACTGTTTGATTTTCTTCATTTCTGCATTTCTGTTCTTGGAAAGTGTAAGGCATGGAAGCTGCCCCAAAATGAATCCTCTTTTGAGGGTCTTGCACAAGCAGGAGTTGAGGACAAGATGCAGAAATTTGTATTTATGACTTGAGCAATAAAAAATCCAAAAATATATCAAAAGGAGAGACCTTCCCCTTGTGATAGAGATGCTTAGAGATGAGTTGAGGGAAAATTTTTATGAAATCTGTGCAAGAACACTAATAAGGAAAAGAGACAGACAGAATGAGAAATTGAGAGTCCTCTGACTCAGTTCCTTTGGGACAGAAAAACTGAATGAGGAAAGAGAGACAATAAAAAAGAGGTGGGATATTCTTTCAATAACTTTCAGAATAAATATGCTTTGTCTTTGTGTAGGCGATTGTGCACTACAGATCATTTGCAATATTCAAATGTATTATTCAAATAGCACAAAGCAAGCACAGTGAAATTTTCACAAATGAAATCAGACAGAGAGGAAAATGGTATTTTTTCACAATATTTTATAAAACAAAGTCACTTATATTACTCACATCCTAAACCTGTTATCTATTCTTTGATCATTTTGATTTTTGTGCTAAAGTATGCTTCAACCATGTGCTGCTAAGCATACTGACACAGGTGAAGGTCCATAGTGTGCATAGCAAAGTTCTTCTAACTCACAAGACTTGTGAAGCTGCTTCTGGCAATTATAATCTCTTAGCAATGGGTTACAGAAGAGTTTGCCTCTACTTTTTTGTTTGACTAACCAGTGACTCCCTCAAGCTTCCTCTCAAGTACACCCATCTTATATCTACTTATTTTATATTGTGGAACAAAATGAAGCCCAAGCCCTCTGCAGAAAAACCAGTGTACTGTCTCCAAAGAGCATGCTAATAATTCTTTAGAAATGGCAAATAGAAAATAAAATAATGGGTATTTAAGGGCCATTTTAATTTTTCAGATTATCCATTGCTTAATGTAAGTTTCTTACCATTATCATAATTGAAATACAATATGCTCTGGCATAAAGCCATTCATCTTTATATCACCCTATATCTCATATACAGAACTGTAATAGATAACCATTAAAATGTACAAATTATGGATGTTTTGTTCTAAAACCAAGATGGAAATTTATTCAAAAACGTATTTGTAGTTTCCAAGAGAGAAAAAAATGAAATGAAAAAATTTTGATTGCTTTTGAAAAATATATAAATGAATAGCTATTCTTGCTTGTGTACAATCATATCATTGCTTTGGGTAAACATATTCAACCTTTCATTTACATCCTTTGCAGTTAATAAGTCACTGAAGGAAATACATGGGGAAAAAAAAGATTAAGTGGCTCATAAACATGCTCCATTTAACTGTAACATGAAACTCTTCACTCTTTTATGAACATCTTGCCCCAAGTCATGCAGACCAGAGGAAAAGGTTCATTTCAAAGTAATGGAAAAGAAAACATGACAGTATAGCTTAGCTGAGAGGAAATTGAAATATTTTAAACTATTCATTGGGGCTATATGATGCTTTAGATGAAGTTATTAAATTATTGTCCCAGACAACTGCAGCTGAAGTCAGGACACTGCCAATCTATTCTGATTGACTTCTGAGCTTTGGAAAATCATCTCACTTCTCTGTCTCTTAGACTTCTTCCTGTTCTTTGCTATATCTAGTGGAGGAATACAGATTGCCTGTTACTCGTGCACTTGGACAGCAAGCAGTGAGTTGAGAAGCTCATCAGAGTTGACACTTGTAGATATTACCATAACATCAATGGTAAATTATAACAAGACATACTGAATTTCAGCCTAGAATTTGGTATGAAAGGTTTGTGAACAATCCCTTGTTTACTTTGTGTTAGTGTTTTCTCAGCTGCAATGAGAAAACAGTCATTGGGAGATGCATCTTAAGCAAGTAGATCTTTCCTGAAACACTACTGCAAAGTGCAACTGGTTTCAGGATATAGTACTAGTGTATTTATAGCACTGCATCACTAATTTTCAGCAAGCACTCTTTTGTGCTTTCAATGAATGTTCTGCAATATATCTTTATTTGAATACATTCAACAACAGTACTATGCAAGACCTCTTCCTGAAAGACACTGAAAGACAAATTTAAATAGATTGTAAATCTTCAGCTCTTGATGTGACTGGATGCAACAGTGCTGAAAAGCATAGATTATTACAGGGTATCACTTTGCTATCAAAATTAAGGCCTTCTTTGAGGGTCTGCTTTGTAACTCGGGTATTTAGAAACAAATATAGCCAAAGTAATAGTGTAAGATAGAATCTGCCTATTTTGTATGGGGAGAAGATAGTTTCTGTCCATTTTGAAAGAAACAACATATTCACATAACATTTCCAAGCTGACGTGCAAAGCCCATTGATTTCTCATATCAAAATTCCATATATTCCGTATTCAATATCAGGCACACTACCTGCTCCAAAACTAATGCATTCCGTAACTCATACACTGAGGTCAACATACTGGCTATAAGCAGTCCACTTCTTTATGGACACTGATGCAATTTTTGAAGTTTTGAGGCATTTAAAGATGACACGTTGTAAGAATCCAAATTGTTTAAACAACTTAATTTGCTTCTAACTATTTTTAAATGTAACTTCTTTTTTCCAGTATAATTTAGAAAATTAGTCCATCTATATACATGGTTTCAGTGGGGATCCTTGAATTACTTTTCAAGTGGTTTTGAAACATAAGAAAATATGATTTTTGGTCCTTAAATAGTAATTTATGTTTTCAAATTGCTTAATAAGATTTGGAACCTAGACTGAAAGCTGTTCCAGGATCCATCAAGGAGAACCATTGTTTTTAACAGCTATACTAAACCAACCAACATTTAGTTATAACACCAGTTTTAAGTATTTTCCAAAAATCCATATCTAAATTAAGGCACATATAATTAGGTATAAAGTGAAAAGTTAGGCTGCATTTACAAAAGATGCCATCAGGCTAACACTATTCCTGCTGACGTTCATGTAGCAGTAAATATAACGTGGCTGTTGTTACAACATGAGGACCTAAACTGACAGAACAGTAAAAAAAAGACATTTCTGGACTTTTTTCCTTCATTGGTTGCTCGTTCCTATTCCTAGTCTCTTCATGCCAGCACACGAGTCTATGCAGGTGTGAAAACAACTTGAGAAGGCATCCATCTGGAAGCTCATCCTACCTGACTGGTTCTAATTCACATTAGCAGTTTTCCACTCCACTCAGTGCACGGATTCAACTGTTACTGCGTGGTGAAAACTGGTGAATAAGGGGGTGTACCCACATGCATGAGACTACCTTTTTTAGTGGTAATGATGATTTAAAATATAGATTCAGAGTAAAATTAGGCTGTTAAAAGCTGGTATCTGGGAACCCATAAAGAAACAGCTGGTCTTTTAGCTATTGGTTGACCCAAATCATTCATCTATGAGACTTCCTTCCTACTAGACTCTGGCTATCTGATATTCCTGGAGTCTGAGCAAAGTCTAGACAATGTCTTTCAACGTTAGAGATTTCTGATTCGTATTCAGAGGACATTACTTGAGCATCACGCCATCACACCTACTAATGGTTTACAAGTTTACTATTCAGCATTGTGGCAGGATGATTCCCCCTCCTTCCTCCCCCTGAGATGCATAGCTGGCATAGCAACTCACCAGGGGGGCACACCCTGGCACCAGGAGTCTGACCAGACCCCATGCCAGGAATCTGGAGGACAGATGGGAGAAGAGATAAAAAAGCGTGTACGTGACAGAAGGCATGTCTTTTGTTCTATAAAAGTATCACCTATCTGCCACAAAGTCAGAAGTTTCTCTTGCACATTCTACGAATGTGCTGAGGTAATTTCTCCCCAAGGAAATTCGCGAACCTTGTGGTAACTTCTCTGGAGATTGGGCATAGAGTCTGATGTATGTGAACATCCTTCAACAATTGGATGGTAAGATACATTGAATCCTAATTATACTTTTTTTTCCGCTAGCTGTATTTGTAAACGTGCACTGTATAAGTTATACTATTAATAGTTTTTCTTTTTCCTGTGTAGTAATATTCTGTTTTAAGTCTCTTGTCTGTTCAATTGGTGTCTCTTGAATAAATGATTTATTCTATAATACACTGAATCAGCCATTATTAAAAGAACTTGCGAATGGAAGTGGGTTCTGGGGTGCAGGCCGCCTCAGTAAGTTACTATCTATTGCTATAGGCCTAAGCAGAGGTAGAAACTTATTTAAACCCCATAATATCCATTCATAACAAGCATATAAACAGCAGATGGGATGACATCATCAGTTACCAGGCTTCATGACCTCTCCTTTTATCTGATCAGTGTATTAGCACTTTAATGTCACTTTATGATCCACACAGAGATATTATGACACAGAAGGCTGTATTGACAAAATACATCTAGCTGTGTAACAGAGTTTGTAAGCTCACACAACTAAGCTTGACTGACAGATTCCCAAAAGCATGCCTGAGGTGGGACAGTACAGAGTGCTACCCACTCTTAGGAAAGGCACAGGCACCACTGACCTAGAATAGGACTGACTCCACAGTGAAGAAAGTGAGTGCACCAAAGTCTGTCACCACGTCTCTCTTCTGAATGTAAAGAATTGTGCTGCAGTTTTCTTGAGTCAGAGAAGAAAATGTTTTAGCTGGAGTTCCCGCTCTGTTTGCACACACTATAAAACTGGCACAGTTCGTACACAGAGCACCCAACACTGGAACAATGTGCTTGAGACACTGAAAGTATTATCAACAGGCTGGTGCACAATGCAGTTTGTTTCTTGTCTTTGGCATTATGGTTGACTGACACTGACATTCCAATATGTCCAAGGACTAAATTAATCCTTAAAATGGATAGTGGAACCAAGACTCTGCTGTTTACTAATTGTTAAAAGGAAGTCTAGTAGCCATTTACATGTCAGTAATTTTGTCTTGAAAATATTTTCCTCCATTCGTTGTGTACTGAACTAGAAATTCACTTATTTAGAGAGAGCAGGAGAGTGTAATAAGTGAAGCATTCTATCTGCTGGACAAAGACTGAGAAAGCTAACTAGATCCTATTTTTCCTATGGTTCCCTTTGTCACATGAAACTCCCCAAACTTTAACCCAGAAACTACTCAGACTGATAATACCAATCAGCATCTATAATTGTTGTTAATATTGCAACAGCTGTGTGATAGAGTGATATACTATTATGTCTGGGCCACCAGTAGACCTTTGACATCTACACTGATCCCAAGAAGGTTTTCAACTGGAGACAGTTTCACCAATTCTGAAAACAACTGAGAGATTTTCAGATGCTAGAGAGAGAAATATTTCTCCTGAGGATTAGTAATCTGACCCTTAATGGTTTTCCCTTCTTCATCTACTCCCATACAGCCTGCTTCGTGCCATCTTTTGAACTACTATACCTGGTAGTTTTCAGACAGCTTAAGCATTCCTTGAAGAGAAAAACCCACACCCTCTAAATACTCTGCATGTATTGCCATGTTACACAGAATTAGCTCATACTGTACCCAGCGCCTACTTACATGTTGCGCTGCTGGAATTCACTGACAAGACAAAACCCTTGGGTGTTCCTTTCCTTGGGACTGATTTAGGGTCAATGTGACCTTTGCCACTGTAAGAATAATGTTAAACACAGCAGCAGACTCTGAAAGTAGGATTGCCTCACTTTCTGTTACTATAAATGCTAATTCCATTGGTGCAGAGGCCCTGTGAACTTTCATTACAATTCCACATAAGACATATGTATTACCTCATAAGCAGTCTTAGCAAAACAACATTCGTGTTTGTCCACAGACCAAGAAAACAACTTTAACTTTGCCAGGCTTGCTGAGTTACCAACAGTGATGGCATATAAATAACTAACATTCTTATATCAGAAACTGGACTAGTGGCATCAGTCTTTCTTACACATTTTGATAGATCATCAAAATATCTTTAGATAGTAAATAAACTTGAACTTTACAAACCTAAGTTTGAAATGTGGCTCTAAAGAAGAAATCATACACCTCCACTCTTGAACTCCTCAGCTGCAATAAGGAAGAAAAAAAATCTCTTTTCCGAAGTTTGTACCATCAAATACAGCCATTTCCATTTAGGATTGTGCACAGTAAGATCACTGTAACTCAGTAGTACATCAGCTTTAGAAATGCCCTTTTTTTTAAAATTACAACTTCGGAAGAAGGTCTTCAGCTGTACAAAGTAGCTGTAAATCTTTTATTTTTCATTTTTTTCCTGTTTTTATGAGTGGAATTGCAGCAACTATCATACACAAGGGAAAAGGAACTGAGATACCTGATATATCCCTGTGAAGAGAATTTCCTTGAGAATGTTAGATAATGGTTTACTTATATGTCAAATCCTTATGTTTACAGAGGACCAGAAACTCTTAGTAAACTTCAAAGACAACTTCAGGGGCATGTAAGACATTTCGTAGGAAAGAAAATTTCTCCATACCTTAGGTATTACATCTGCTTCCCAAGTGAATGAAAAATCTTTATGATCAGTAACTAAGCTCAGTTTTCCAGTATGCAATTGTGCTGAAGAAATGGGACTCTTGCAAATGATAGCACAGAGATTTGGAACAAAGGTGCATGACTGCAGACTCACTAACGGACAAGAGGGAAAAAGTCTTGGGGCTGAATAATGTACACCCTTAGGGAAATTAAGAAAGAGCATCCTCCTTTCTGCAGTCATCTCCACCCCAGAAAAATGTTCTCTCTTTTGTACCTGGTTGATGCTTCTTTTTGGGGGAAATTCAATAGAGGGCACTGCACCAAGAACTGCAGTAATCAGCAAAAACCTGACAGGGACTGGTTGCACAAAAGCAGCAGGCAGAAAAGAAAAAAAGCAAGAGAGCAAAAAATATTTAAATTATTACATTCTCTGATGATACACTAGCACTGCTACAAAAACATCTGCTAAGGACAGAGAATAATTCATAGCTTTACAAGTGGACATTGCCCATTTCAGTACTTATGTTCATCCTAACTGTACAATACAAACTGTTAATTTTTTCAGCATATTCTCCTAAGACTCAAGAGTAAGAAAAGTGCATTTTTCATTGCCCATCGGCGAGCTAAGAAAATCGAACAAATGAAGCCTATTCTTTCCTCTTAAACATCACCATCCTTTTCAGTGATGGATATTCCAGAAGCTATTATAAGAAGAGTATGCACTCTCAGGTAGAAAATCACACTGCTCTCCTACCAAAGCTATTTCAGCCATTATGTTAACCCTAATCAGTATTATAACGTGCAGTTTAGAATAGGAAATCCGTCTTCAGGTTGTGGTCTCTTCAAAGGAAAAAAACAGACTAATCTTTTTAATAGTGCAAGCAAGAAGAAACGGACTATTGATAAAGCAGTTTATTTTGACTAACAGATGAGGCAAATTAACTCAGCTGCAATCTCCTCAATTTACTGCCTAAAATAGAGATCTGCATGGAGAAGGCCAAATAAGCTGCTGTAATCTTTCCATCTGGGAGAACTCAAGCAGTTATCATTCACCACTGTCATTTACATAACTGGTGGTTAAAAGAGGAAACTCACATACTGAACATGGAGATGGTGCTCAGTTTGTTTCTTTGTTTTGAAAAGCATCGTTATTCCTTATATTTCCAGGCATATATGAATGACAGCGCATTCATCGTAGCTAATCCAACTATGAACTTAAAACTAGGCTTCTTCAACTCCCACAGTCCCTGCAGTGACAGCTGATTTACACTAAACCACCAGGATTAGCAGAGAGATCAGCACAAAAGCTTGCAAGGTGCAGTACCAGAAATCACACAGGACATCCATGAGGGGTAATCCTCACCTTCCAGAGGATAGCATCACAGCTCTGGGATCCATAATACCAGGTGAGAGTAGCATCCAAATCTTTGACAGCCATGACAGCAGTGACCAGGAGTCTGCAGAGAAGACTCCAGAGACAACCTGCAACGGTGGAAATTTGATCCTGGTACAGCTTCTGTCTCTTGAGTGCTTGTTTGGCCATAACTTTACACTGCCATTACTACTTGCATGTCATTTCATAAACAAGCAGATACTGACTTTCTATACTGTTCACATTAAGTGGCGCACCTGCTTAGTTAAAACATCCTGGGAAGAAATTATTATAGGCAAGAAGAACTTTTGGCATGTCAGGTAAATCTCCCCAAAGCCCTGTGAGATGGTTTTTGGCATTTAAAAGTGAAACGAGGCTCAGGCCAACATCCTCCACCTTTGAATGAACAATGATCAATTTGCCTCAAGCTTCATTTTGCTACACTGTATATTACACAGATTAAGTCAAGCTGTGGGAAGGAAGGAAGGGAGGAAGGGAGGAAGGGAGGGAGGAAGG
>VZTJ01003903.1:14413-69153 GCA_013397795.1 Orthonyx spaldingii
GGAAGGAAGGAAGGAAGGAAGGAAGGAAGGAAGGAAGGAAGGAAGGAAGGAAGGAAGGAAGGACTCCTTAGAAGACATAGTCCTCTTTTCAACTTCTTGTGAGCAAATTTCACAAGTTCTGGTCAGTATTCTTTTTCAGCCTGATGATACTTCAAATTAAGGATATATTTTATGTACATTTCTTTTTAAAAGTGTGTTTATTAGTGTTATTTCATTTTCTAATTTTGTGGGGGTGGATAACTGCTTTCATCTTCTAAGAGGTAATAATAAGCAGATTTATGGCAATTGACAAACATTTCTCTGTTGCCTTGTGGTGTATGAATGAGCAACCTATGAAAAAAACCCATAACTGCCAAGTTAAGGACTCCTTAATTTTATGTGTTAACCACTGTAAAAAGGTAATTATGCTTAGTTCTATGAAGTTGTACAGGAGGATGCACAACCCTGTGTTACTGAACCCAATAATTAACATCTTGCTCCAGAACAAATATCTGAAAAGTGATGTTAAAGTGAAATATTGTTATATAACATTTTTCATACTAGCCGCATATAGGTGATTTCTTGCAACATGCATCTCTGGATGACAAAGGATTTCTGTAGTTCCTGAACCATAACTCAAGAAGTAACCATCGTTTTCGTGGTTTTGTCACACTTTATTGCTTGCCTTAGAGTCACACACTAGATCCACATTTCTGGGATTTTTCACTACTCTGAATACTAGTGGAGAAAACAGCTTTTCTGTATATATAATGTGTTTGGTGATTTTATTTGAGGAACCAGCTCTTGTGGTAAATTCATGCAGAATAAAAACAGCTGGACAAAGTAGTAACTATGTTAATTCCTTAAATTCCTCTAGGTATGTATCTTAAAATTTTGAAGCAAAGCCAATTTCTTCCATGAAAAGTTTCCCAGAGGAAGAAAGTAAGAAAGAAAATCACATAGTTTGGAAATTTTGGAAAAAAAAAATAAAAGGATTACATTCTACTCATTGATAGTCCTTCAGACCCATCTTGCATAGTAGGCCAAACACAAAGCTCAACTCCAAAGCTTGAATCAGTCTCTTCTGCTTTCACTCTTTTCTCACCTTCGCAACAGCAAGGGTCTTATAGAAGTTAATACTGTCTGACTTCTTCCTGTCATAAACCATGAACATTTCAAGTCCTAGATAAAAGTTTCTTATAACATTATGAATGAATCAGAACATGAAATCTGTGTGAAGCCATGCCTTTCCCACACACATAATAGACTTTCTAACAGTTATTCCCTCTTGGCACTACCAAGAGCTCACAAGCAACAAGAAACAATGTTTTTCTGGTCCATCTCTGGTTTTCTATACATGCCACCTGCATTTAGTTATGTTTGTACCACTTTATGGTAACAAATAAAAGAGATATAAAGACAGGAATATATGGCCTTTTGCATCTGAGAAAACTGAACACAATAAATAACAATGATAGACAGAAAACCATTTTATGCTAGTTAACATTTTCTCGAATGGCAATAGAAGGAATGCACTACATCTAAACTGACAGAATGAGATAACAAGATGCTAGAAAGAACACTTCTGCTCTAGTTTGTAAGGCCCATCTATAGACAAGCACACATTCAGGGCTGTGCTAAAAGTAGATGAAAAGAAATTGAAATCTGCACTACCTAGTTATTGTATTACACTGGTTCTGTCTAGCAAAGCACTGCACTATTCTAAAAACTGTGGAAAACAAGATGGGAAAAATATTTAGAAGCCTGAATCCAGAACAGCCTGAATATCAAGAACAACTACTCCCTATAATCAACATTTTCTTATAGGAGTTTAGCTCTCAATATATCCAAAATTACATGTTCAGAAAGAAAGAAATTAAGGAAGAAAGGAATAGAAACCCTTGATAACTTATTCCCACAGAACTATCAAAAATTTTTAAACCCAAATAGGTAGCCCCTGAGCTCAGAGCTGCACAAACACACATGAAAACTACTTTTCTACACAGTAAGTATGTAAATTAAACACAGTCCCTAATTATTAATATTACATGCAGTGTGTTGCTATATACCAGGGTCTAGGCAATAACATTTTACCATTTTGAAATGAAACCACCCTTTGGCTCACTTTGGCAGTATTAAAATAAAAGCAGTATCAAGACATGTGGAGACAGTCTAAACCACACACTTAAAGGTTAAAAAGGAATGCAAACATGTAGACACATAATACTGTATTGCCATTGCTCTTATTGTATTGCCATTGCTATATAGAAAGCCATAATCTATGCACTGATTTTGCAAGCTCTCCAGACTGAGCCATGTCAGGCTTGTTCTGGCTAAAAGTTTAGCTTTACAGAATGCTTTTTTTGATTTTTTTTTTTTTACTTCTGTGCACGTTGTTTTACCTGGTTTCATTTATGTTACTTTTGCTTATCTTTCTATGTTAGCACAACAGTTTTATGACTAAAACATGACAATGTACTATTCAGAAATGTATGCCTATGGAAGCACAGTACAGACCTTGAGAAGAGAAGACACAGGAGATGGTGTAGAGCACAAGTATGGGTTTACAAAAGGTGCAGCATAGACTTGGTGTTGAAGATAACACCTATAGCTTTAAAAAAGTCTTCCCAATGGTCAGTTAAAGAAATGTGAATGTGAAGATGGACAGATTTGGTACTAGTTGTAACAAAGAGAACAAAGAACAAGTATTAAACATAAAGAAAACATATTTTAAAAATTTGGATGAAACATGGAGCTGTAGACCAATAAAGGAAGAGAAACGCATGTTAGCAACATTAACATGAACATCCCCTTCCTTCCTGTGAAAGACTCCAGATGCCGCCAACATAGGCAACACTGCCAGCAGAATGAAAGCTACCATCCTCAGGACTTGGAGAAGCAGGGGAAGGGAGAGCATAACATCAAGGATTGTGAGTAGAAACTGAGTGTATAACTGTATTCGCTTGTCTTTTTATTATTATTATTAAAACTTTATTATTCACTTGCTTTTTTACTATTATTCCTTTTTGAACAGAAGCCTTCTTTTTCTTCAGTAATAATGGGATCTTGCCTATTAATAACAACTAAATTTCTCAGATAAACTGTTATTGACTATGCCTCCAAGTCGTATGATTACTGACAGTTTCTCAAAGGCTTCTTGTTTCTCAATCATGCAGAACCATCATCATGCTGTCAGTTTTTGGAGAACCATGAAGAGTAGCAGTGTCAGCAGTCTGCAGACTCAGGAAGCCAAGAGCATATTAATCTCTATGTGGAAAAAGATCCTAAACTCTACATTCCATAGAAAATCCTATACTACAGCCCCTAAATAAAAGGACTATAGTCAATACCTGGCAAAGCTTATGCCGCAAATTAAGATACCACTTCGACTAGGAAGGAAAAAAACCCCAAAAAACTCCTAAACTTTCAACAATCTTTCAATATAGACTAAATATGGAATGAAAATTAGAGTTACACACAGGTATTGAGAAACTTTAAAAACAGTGTTTCCCATCTTTGGAAACAGAGGAAAATAGAGAATTCAAACAGATTACTAGTGCATTGATATGCTTGCAATACTAGAGATATTCCTCATACTAATATTTGAAAAGCATCACAAAGAATGAACTAGTACAGTCCCTCACCAGTATTTTATATGCATGAAGGAGAAAATCAGAGTTTTGCACTGAATAATAATGACAATGGAGCTGAGCTGTCTTTGATTTACAACCCCTTTTATTAGGCTACTAGACTCTGCCTTCTCTGTGAGAGACAAAGGTGTGGAGATTAACAGTTCTGTCAGTGATATGTTCATTAATTACCTTTCAAGCACTAGCAGAAATAATATTAACTTTGGCATGACAATTCCTTGTGATATTCTATAATACTATCACACTAACCTGCAAATAGTTAAGACGAAATAAACTTTTAAGTAATAAATTAATTATTTTAAATAAATTATACCAATTTTCCCCACACAGTCTATCTAATCCCAACTACAATTTTTGTTACTTGCTGAATCAATAAAAGTGCTATCATACAAATAAATAAATACATGCACAAAATCAGTTTCAAATGCAGGCAAAAAACAAACAAACAAACAAACAAAAAAACCAAATCAAACCAAAACCTACGTCTGTTTCACCACACTTCTGAAAAAAATTTTTGCACTAGGGTATGATAGCACCATTCTTTCCTCTGCTCTTTGTTACTCAAGCTGTAATTCTGCTTTTCGTGAAAGATTTGCTCTTTCACAAAGATTTCTGTGATGTGAGGGCACTTTTTTGGTGTATGATTTGGTTTTGAATTTTCTGGAAATAAGTATACATTTTTTTAAAGAAGACAAAAATATTTAGAGGGACAAAAAAAGTTATTTAACACTAAGACATGAAACTGTACACATGCCACCACGGAATAATTTCTGTGATCAGCCTTTGCCTTCCTTACTCCATCTGATCCTCATGTCTCCAACACCCACTCACTGCATTACAACAAAAATTATACTAAGCTCCTTTGGGCAGGGTTCTGTATTTCTGCAAGAGCTCTGAAGCACCTAACATATATCTGGAATCTGTGGAGGGGGAAAAAAAAAAAGAAAAAGACAAGAGTCCAAGCTTTTAAAACTTCATTTGTAGATTCAGTCATCTGTGGATATCTTGTCAGCTTATATGGCAGGAGCATTTTGTTCCATAATTCTGAAGGAAAGGAAAGAGTTCAACTAACATGATCAATATGATATTGGTTATATACACCATTTACATCCTTATCACAATGTCAGATAAGACATGTAATATCAGCTGTGAAGTCAGCATGTCTTTTGACATGATCCCAAATGGGATCAAGGTCACCCACAAGTACTTTGCGTATTTTTGATATTGTACTTCTTTATATATATTATCTATTACTACATTTCCATTAAGAAATGAGCAGGACATATTAGTAGATTGGAATCTTTCATTTGATGAACACACCAGTTATTGAGTGGAAAGATGAAGCTCAAGTTCTGTCACATTACTCCCCTGACTCTCACTACCTCCCTGTATTTGTTTTCCCGCTCCCCTTGTGCCTTTATACACACCTATGTCTCACCTCCAATATGACATGGCATGGCATGGCATGATCTCCACAGACAATAGTGTGCTGTCAGAAAACTATCACTTGAGAGTTAAATGTGCTTTACTCAATAGATGTCATGACAAATTTCTGCCACAAAGAGCATTGGTTTTTCTGTGTAGAGAATTTGTACATTTAAAAGAATGCAAGTCTTAAGCATACCATGGGGCTCACTCAGGTTCTGATTTGGCAGTATTGAAGTTAGTGATGCTTTTGGCATTCAAAAGGTTTGCAAATGGACTGTGCCTCAGACTGTGTGAAATAGAAGATGTGCATCTAAAAGCTCACTTCAGAAAAAATCCCTTAACTTAGCTATGTCTGGTTTTTAATGGGCTGAAACTGAAACAACATGAACTGCTTGGTCTTGATGACAAACTTCCAGTTTAACTTCATTGGAAGTTACTAGATCTGCAGTCTCTTAAAGCTCAGGATAAACAAAAATAAAATTGATTCCCAAGTTAGTTCCCTGCCCGAATCACAAAAAAATCAGAGTTCTTTAACTGAAAACTGGTCTCAGGGATTAGTGCAGGTGTTTATGCATTTTTGGATACTTCAGATTTCTGTTTAAAAATTTAAATTCATCCACTTGCTTGTGGCTAGGGAGCAAGGGGTTGGGAGAGAAAACAGAGACTTTCATGCTATTGCAGCTCTGCACAGAGCAGTCCCGCTTCCCTGACACACCAACTGCACACCCTGTCTACAAGCACTAGGGCCATCATGATAATATCCAGTGTCTGGGAAGCAGATCTCAATCACAAGGAAGGGTCCACTCTAGCCTTTACAAAAAAGGCTCATTAGTCTCAGGCCAAGCAAATAAAATTCCGATGATGTGGCCTTTACACACCTTTAAATTTCCAACCATTGCAAAGTTGCTCTTTAGAAAAGGAAAAAAACTTCTTTGTAAGGGAAAAGTTCCTTCCATATACAGAGATGGTCTTCAGATCAGAAGACTTATTCCTTGCAAATATGCCACAAATCAATGTGCATTTCTGTGTGACACAGGTTCACAGACCAGTTCTTTTGCTTGACTCTGAGCTGGTTTCTGCCTCCTGTTATCAGCACAGCATACTGCTTTGGGGTCTGCATACAAACCACTGAAATTACTCTGGTGGGTAGAGACATGATGAAGAAGAAACATACGTATGTTACATCAGATGTTAGCCAACTATTTCCATACATTTTCAAGACAGTTTCTTGCCTGTTGAATAACTAAGTTAAACTAGTGTGAAGGGAGAGAGCTAGCAGATTTTTGCTTTTCAAAATGTTTCACATTTACGACCTTGGTTAGATAATTTAGTGAGCAAACGTTATTGTCAGCTTCTTTATGTTATTCATCTGGAAGAGCAGATGCCACACTGAGCTGCAGCTTGGCATCAAGGAAAATCTACCTGTCTGTCAGGGGAGTCAGGATAGCCTGGACTCCCATGAGGACTAATTGATACTCCACTAAAAAGAGCTATCTTCAGCCCTATTCAAAAAGAATACTCTGGTGTTTTTAACATCCTTCTGGATGCTTTTTAGTAAGGCTCCTCTTGGTGCTCGTGCATTTAATCAGCTCTCCCTCTCATGGAAACTCTAAATCACATATTTAAAAATAGACCATCAGATTATCTGGGTAAATCATAAAGCTCAGCTTATCTCTCTCTTCCCCTTCAAAATATGCAATTTATTTTCTCCACCAGCTCAGCAGTGTGAAGCCATGAATAATCCTGTTTTTCTCAGCAACCCCATTCCTGCGTATCTCTATTCCGTGCATGTATGTCACACTGGGGTGTGTGTGTCTGTGTGAGCATGGAAGAAGGATCCAGGAATTCACAGTTCTGGGCACAAAGGTGTACAATCCTGCTTATGCTAGTGTTTATGTCCATGTCAGTTGTGTACGTCCTAGCCTCACAACACAGCCTTACACAGCCATGGGGAATAATACCGGGATTTTCCAGAAGTAATGTACTAAGTACTTCGATTATGCATTAAATTGTTGTTTAACACCAATCTGGACCTCAGAACTCGTGTGCTTCTCCCGAGGGCAGCCATAACCAATGCATGCAAGGAAGGACACAAAATTTTTTCAGTTTCTCTTTCCCAGTGGTTCAGAGGCATCACATAACAGAGCCCTCAGTAGCAAACCCCGACTGCCAGCCCACACGTTTCCTATACGTGCATCTCCTCAGTCTCCTCCCCCTGCCAATGCGGCCCATCAGGCCACGAGAGCCGGAGAAAGCCCTGCAGGGTTATAAATAGCTCCTCGGGGGAGGAGGGGAGAGTGCAGCAGCACGTTTTTAAAGATGTTTGCTGTAGAGGGAGGTTTTGCTGAATTAATTCAGAGGGGAAAGGGAACCGCTAGGAAGTTCACTGCCATAGCAGGTAATGTCTGTGGAATGGGAGCAGCAGCTGCCCTGGGGAAGCTGAAGAGGAATGCCCCGCTTGCTGGGGAGCAGCGAGGTGGGGTTCCCTTTCTGACTGTCCCACCTATTTCAAATGGTTTCCTCAGAGGCCCCCCGCAGATGGGCTGTATATAGGCACGAAGGGCCCACGGCTGAGACAGACAGCGAGGATATGAACTAACTCGGTGTGGAGGTTTTACTACCACACGTAGCTTATTATCTGTGCCAAGTTTGTACAGAGCCAAGGTGGTGTTATTGATGCGCGCTGTATTGCACTGTCTTGTGCATGTGGTGCTCTGAATTTGCCCCATTGTGTGGGACACGGTAGCGCTGGCTTCTCTGCCCTCTACCCGGTTTTCCTTGGAGAGACAAAGCCGAGAGGTTCCGACTCGCCAGAGCTGCCCTATTTCCCCCTGCCTCCCGGAAACTTTCGGGAACTACAGACACAGCCGCCTGAGGCACAGGTGCGCGCTCGCCCGTTCCGCGCCGGAGACACCGCGGGCACTCCTCAGCCGCCGCCCAGGCTGGCTGCGCGGGGGGCGCGCAGCCTCCGCCGCTGCCCGGGGCCGCTCCGCGCCTCTCCGCTCTCCCTCCCCCCGGCGGGCCGGCACGGACCGGCTGTGCGGTGCTGCAGTGCCCGGCCCGGCCCGGCCTTTCTCACCGTCCTCCAGAGCCGCTGCCGCTTGGCACTGACGGAGGTGGCGGTGACGATGAGATGGGAGACGGACACCACCAGCCCGAAGACGATGGCCAGCAGCGTCCGGACGGGAAGCAGCGAGTAGGAGACGAAGGTTACCAGCATGAGCTGCCACATGCCCTGCTCGGGGGCGCTGGGCGGCTCCATGCCGTAAGCGCCGAGAGAGAAGGGACAGCAGAGGAAGGAGAAGGTGAAGCTGAAGAGCAAGGTGAGCTTGACGATCTGCTGCAGCTGGGTGACCTGCAGGTACTTGACATTGGTCACGATGAAGAGGGAGAGGAAGATGATGCAGTGCACTGGGTGCGAACCTTTGGAGATGGTCAGGCTGGGGCCGGAGAGCAGTTCCACCAGGGCTAGGCTGGCGGTGAGCACGATGAGGACAGCCAGCGCCTTAAGGGTGGACGTCTGCTCCAGCTTCAGGTTGTAGCTCTGGAAGAGAGCCTCCAGCTCCTTGCAGTCAAACTCGTCCTCGCAGGCGATGGCATCCAGCAGCAGCAAGGGAGGGGGGTCCCCCAACCCGGCTCCCGCTCCCGCGACTGCGGCAGCCGGCGGGGAGCAGCAGCAGTGGCAGCACTTCTTCCTCTTGGTCTTGACTTTCTGAAACGGTATTTCCTCCATGTCAGTGCCATTCATAAACCCCGGGGAAGAAATGCTCCTCCAGGTGTCCCCCGCTGCCGCTTTGCCGCCTTGCTGCACATAAAAGAGAGGGGGGCTGCTCAAAGGAGCCGCGGGCGCTTGCCAGCTTGCAGCCCCGCCGCTCCGCGGGCGCGGGTCCCGGGCGCACACGCCAGCCGCCGCCGCAACCCGCCGCGCTGGCAAACGCCCCCTCCGCTGCCAGCCAGGAGCCGGGGGTGGCTGGGACGGCGGGAGGAGAGTCTCACTCGTGTTAATGTGTCAACCTTCCTGCCTGCAGTCTCGCTTTCCCTTCCACCCTCCTCCTCCTCCTCCTCCTCCTCCTACTCCTCCTCCCCTGGTGCTCCAGGGATGTTAATCTCCTAATGACACCAAAACACCATCCAAAGGTTTGGAATCAAATAGGGAGGGATGGGGGCAAAGGATGGGTGGAAGCTCAGAGAAGGGGAGACGGGGATAATCAACAGGCGGGTCCCCCTTCAGATAACGCTATTTGGAGGAGCGGGAGCTACAGAGGAAAGCAAACGGGCTCCCGTGAGGTGGGCAACATTAAAAAATAAAATAGCGACTAGGAGAAAAAACAATTAATCCAGTCCAGGGGTCTGGAGGAAAAGTGCGGCAGAGCGGCCGTAAAGAAAGCAGGGGGCAGGGAATGGCAGGGTGATCCCCGTTTCAGGTCCGAGAGCATCTCACCGGAGCTGGGGATTGAGAGGCGCCTGCGCGCCGATCGCTTGGGAAGCCGAACACGTCCCCACCGGGGCTCCGCGACTCGAGAGCGGCGGGGGCACCAGGCGCCCCTGCAAAGAGCCCCGCGTTCCCCCTGCCGGGCTCCCGGGGCCTGCCGGCCCTCCGGGTGCATCCGGCACCGCCCGATGGCTGGCAGCCCCGTGTTGTCCGCTCTCCCTGGCAGCTATTCATAAACAGATATAGAGAGAGATATATATAGAGATATACACATGTGTCTGTGTATAACAATATACAAAATCTACATATAACGACATAGAAATACATGTAAGTATAAATACATTTGTAAATATGCAAATATATATATACGTTTATGTACATGAATCCTTCTTCCTTTCAGAAATAAAGTAGTATCTGACCGAATGAACATTATGATGTTACTTGTTTTGCCTCCTAGCTCTGAAGCAGTTGGAGAAAGTGTAGTGAATGAGAAAATTTTCAGGAAAACACATTTCTGTGAGCACTTCTGCCTGTCTGAGAGGATAAATCAGTCAGTGGCTGTGTCCTCTTGTGACAGGAGTTAAATATCATCCCACGCAAAATTGCACGTGGTGCCTCATCAAGAACTTGGATGTGTTGTTTTAGAAAAAACACTCTAGTTCTGCCTATACTGCTGCTATCACATACCACAATTACCAAGCTGCCACAAAAGAATACACTGCAATATGCTTTTTTATGACCATTACATCTAATTTTGGGATTATGAGACTGAGTCTAAACTCACCAAAGACTAAGGAAAGAACTCCAGGGTTTCTTTTAGGTTTGGATCAAGCATTTGTAAGATTAGGTCTAGGAAAATGTCAAAATAGAAGACTAATGTTATGAACATTTGGCTTTTCAAAGGCAGGACAAGGATACTTTTCAGAATCAAAGCAGAATTCTACTATCATGGGTAGGTTGAAGATCTAATAGTTGATTTTTGTGTCAGTGATGTCAGATTCTGGTTCCAGATTTGGGCTGAAGAGTGGTAAGATCAACAGTAGGCAGGGATCCTTTAAGATTTGTTATGGCTGTGAATGATGTTGGTACTTCACTTCTGGATAGTAAAGTAGCATTAAAAAATTCTCTGATACATAATCTAAGACAACATATTTTTTATATTAATATTTTAATATTCTATGTTAGTCCATGCCCTACAGACTCAGTATGCAGTAATTCTTTTGAATCTAAACAGACCTCACCAGGAAAAGGGAATTAATAAACATTGCTGGAGTTTATGTATTAGAGATTCAAAATATTCCACACTGGAGACAATGACTGTTACTCTCTGTTCACAGGATGCAACTCATGGTGGTTTCCTAGACTGTGACTTAGACCCTAAAACACTGCAGAACTGTAAATACAGCTGATATTTAGACTTCTGTAACTTCCTTTCAGAAGAAAGTAAAGGGGTTGGATTTGCTGGCCTGAGTACTGGAAACAGGAAGAGATGTTTAGCTGAAATGAAATTAAATCTGACAAACAAACAAAAAGAGGCTTCCTTTGTTTTGTGGTACCTCTAGTGTGTTTGAAAAGCTTAACAAAATTAATCTCCTTACTTACTTTGGTGCATAAATTCACTCCAGTCACACGTATATTAGGCAAACACACACTGTTATGTTTTCACCTGTCCTCAGCTTTTTTCTGAGCTCATGTATCCTGAGGGATAAACTAATATTTCACATCTCACAAAGCATAAGAGGTGACACCTAGTCGCCCAGCCCTGGGAAGTATTCACTGAAAGAGTTGTCACGCTAGCAGTTATCATTTCTTTCTTCTGTGTCTCAGCTTGCTGCTGAGGAAATGGGAGGTGAATAATTCCCTACAAGGCACCCTGTGGTTTAGATTATTTTCATGCTTCTTACAGCCTCAGGTTGGGTTAGTTAGTGCATACATAAAGCAGAGAAAGATGATGTGTATGAAACATATACATCTTCATTCTTGCTAGGTCAAGGGGAAGCAATGAACAGTTGAAGCTTCATCTTCCTTAGACACTGCAGGAATACGGAAATGCCACACAGTGATTAATGAAACTCTGCCATCCTTTATACACTGTTGCACATCACTGGACAAATACGTCATCATACCCTCTATAGTGAAGGAGCCCAATTTTTAGCACCTGATGTCAAATATAAAGAGGAAACCTCAAAGTCTTTGTCTGAGACAGACATATTATTAAAGTAAATAAGCAGCTATAAAACTGCTGGAATGCACTTGACACAGGAGCATATTTTCCAACTTATCTGCTGCAGATGACAGTAGTTTTCTTGGGGTTTTTGAACTATAAACAACAGTTTGTGGATTGTAGTGCACTTCTGGCTCATTTCTAAGAAAGGTAGGAGGTTGGTTTTGATAGTTACTGCCCCCAAAATTCTTGATGTTGGCCAGAACCAAGTCAGCTCTTTATGTTGAATGCCCTTGCATTTGTAATCAGAGACTACTCTGGGAATGAATGTAGTATTGACAGGAAAGAGTGATTAGAGCCCAGCTTTATCATCTTTAGAACTGCAAAACCTATCTGTTTTTTCTTTTTTTTTTTTTTCCTAAGAAGCAAACTGTCCTGGTTATTTGAGTCACTGGAAGTGAAAAACAATTTTTATGGCGAGTCAGGCAGTATATGGATCTAGGTTACACTAAGCACAAGTCTCACTACCTTTTACTGCAACACAGTCTTGAATTAAAGAGCTACTCGGAGTTTCGGTTCCTACTCAGTTCCTGTTCCCATAATCTATTTTTATTTACTTTGTGCATGTAGATTCCCCATTCAATAATTATTTTTCACTGTAATCTTGTTTTACTTTGCTGAACTCAGCACTTGCTTTCTGTATCTCATCTTCTATAACAGTTTCAAGCATTCACTGCCTGATGCATTGGGTGGAGATCACCTTTAAAAGCAATACCTTTCATAAAACTAAAGCTCTTCAGATTCAGACAATTTTATAATTGAGCATAATGAAAGTTTTGCATCAATAGAATGTTTTTTCTTGTGGTAATTTTTGTCTGAGTAGGGACTGCAAGGATTTTCAATTTTATCCGTATTTAGTATTGCTTACCAGTAACAGAATGCCATGCTTTATCATCTGAGACAAGGCTGGAAATCTTTTTCTTCTCACAGTCTCTGACAGTAAGACTAAAGACTCTGCATAAAGCTATTGAGAAATTTCTGCAGACTCATTCTAGCAGGCACATCTTGTTAATGCCACCACAGAAATCTATCTAGTGGGAGAAAAGCAGTAATATGGGAAGGATAGAAAAGGTCCAGCACAAAATGGTAGGAATGGTCAGGTTTAAATATAGAAATTCAACACTGTTTTCCTTCTCTCATGGATCTCTGAAATAGATTTCCAACTTTTTCTAGATTTTGAGGAAAGATTTGAAAAAGTGAAAGCATGTTTTTCCAAATCATGCACAGATTTCATTTGAAGTCAATCTGGAGACTCCATTCACAGTCTTATTTTAAGAAATGTAGAATCAATTTCTGTGAGGCTGCTCAAAAATTTTCTGAACAGGTCTCAAAAGCATTATAATGACTGTTCCTTAAAATCCATTGTGATTTTAAAGTTGGATATATGTTACATGCATTCTGATGGAGAAGAAATGAAAGAGACCGTTCTGATACATACTACTTCCACAGTTAAACAACTTTATCTGCAAGTTTGAATTCACTTAACTAGAGCACTTCTACTACAAAGCTGAAATAAACTTTGCCCACCTACAGTAAGTGAAAACCTTACAACCTCTACAAGTTCAGTCATTATGAGATATTGGTTCTAACCTCAGCACTGTTCTCCAAAATCACTTTTTGGTTGTATCTTTTTCTTTGTGCTTCTTCATATAAGAACCAGTTTTAAGAGAAAAGAGATGAGTCCTTCAAGGGTAAATTTAGGCTATAATACTAATCATTCAGCGATAAACCTGTGCCTTAGCTTCTGCTCAGGTCCAACTATAGCAGTTTTGTTCACCCTGTTTCTGTTGGACTGCACAGTGGTTTTTCATTCAGATTATTTTAATCACTATTCTGTCTGTATAGAAGTCTATCTAATTGCGTAATCTATTGGAGAGAAAAAAACTAGATGAGAACAAAATTATATTAAGACCTTGACCTCAAGTCACTTGTCAGACAAGACTGCTTCTGAAGCCATTACGACATTTGACCAAAAAATAATATGGCTAAAGTGGCTAATTTGCCAGCAGAGAAAAGGGATGGGTTTTCTCCAGACCTTTGCTGAGCAGAGAGTACTGACATTAAGAGCATTTTAATCCTTTACCTCTCTCTTCTATTTTAAGCCTTCCAGGAGAGCATCAGACTTCTGTGACCTACTGAACTTCTATACTAATAGTAATGAATCTCTTCAGTGAGCAAGCAATGTGCTTTCCAGCCAGAATGGACGCATAGCAGATCAGCCAGATCTTGCCAGCTTTTGACCAGTCATTCATTTTCTCCATCAATACTGTATCAACTCGGATTTATTTATTCTTCATCTAAAGTTAGAGCCATCTAATGACTATTATACAGGCAAAATTTCAGGAAAGAAGGTCAATGCATTTTTATGAGGAATTCATTCAATCCTTCTGTTATGTTCTCTAGTAAGCCACAGTTCTCAGGAGCTTTCCCAAATGCCACACCCCATCTGGCCATACTTCTGTCTCACCACTTCCTACTTTGTCCTCCTTGTTACCTCAGAGAAATGTCAGAATTATTCCTGCATGAGCCTGTGGATGGTAGGAGCATGGAAATGACATAGGAAAGGTTTCAAAGCTTCTTCAAAACAATCTGTTGTGCACTTTGCCAAGGATTATACAACGATATATATTGATTAAAAAACATCAGCAAAAGAAGAAATAACAAATCAGCGGCAAAACCTACACAGCACTTGCACCATCTGCTTTTGTTATTTCATTTTAGATGTGTAAGTTAGAGCATACTCTTTTTCAGCAGAGAATAGTGTGCAAGATGGCATAGTGCAGCTACTCTCAGTTGCCTGTGAATGTTCTGGTACACCCTCATGGTGTCATGGAACTCCATGCAGAGGTACCAGCTCAGTTACTGAAACTCACGTTGCCAACCCATTACACTTGTACCAGAGCTTGCCAGCTCAGGCTTCATACTATATTTACATTTTTGTGCAGTAACCAGGTCGGGGGACAGCTTTTTCAGGGCTGCCATGGGATCTTTGCACTGCAGTCTGGAGACTAGAAATACCATGTTAGCCTTCAGCAGCTGACAACTTTTTCCCTGGTTTCCTTTCAGTGAGGTGGATCTTTCAATACATTGGTTATCTTAAGAATCACGTTCCCATCCCAGGCAAAAAAATCACCCAAACAATTGTTTTGGATTGTTTCCTTCAGTTAGGCTATTATTTTATCTTCCCCAGTCAGCTTGGTTAACAGACTTTTTCTGAGCCAACTTCACAGTCAATACATAAAAAAACCCCAAACAACAAAACTCAACCCCCAAAATTACATAAAGCTGGATCAGTTCTCAGGCAAAATACAAATGTTTTTGAGTTCCTACAGACTTCCTTTTGCAAATCCTTTCAGAAAAACCAAGAAAAGAAAACAAAACTGAGCCCTTCTTCCCCAACATCTTAGTACTTGTTCCTGCGGTAGAACGATGAAGATTTTCCAAACCAGCTAGTAGATTTGGTGGAAATTTCTGCTATGCAGGTGATCTGATTGACCAAAGCATTCTTAAAAGTCCTTTAGCTGAAAAACAAATTCAGTAAAATTCAGACCAAGCTCAAACATTCCATTCTTGTTTTAGGAGGTCTGCAAATGTCTAGCATCAGGGTGCTGGCAGTGTTTAACAATATTACATGAATCTGATCCTGTTCCACGAAATCACAGGAAGTTTTGACATTCACTGCAGCTATATTAGCCCTGGTATTATAACCGTGCTTATTTCCCAAGGAAGGCTTCTGTTCCTCTTTATATTAAAACTGACATTGTCTAAGGTAAGAGCATGGCTCTGTTCAGAGCCTATAGTATTCTTGTTTGCCTAATGAAATGTAGTTTAGATGTATTTCAGAGCGTGCATAAGGACAAACATTTTGATTAGTGTAATCCTTTGAATCTCTTGAAAGAAAAAGGCATAATGTAAGCAAAAATAAAGACAGAAATTATAGCTGTTTATAATACACAGTTCACTCCTAGCTGCATTTCTGATACATCCATTTAAAAAAACCACATTAAATAATAACTCATATTTAGCAGATATGTTCTCCTCCTATTTTAATAGGTTATACTGCACATATATTCTTGAATCACTTATTCTAAAGCATGATATTATTATTTATGAACTGAAAGTTTAATAAACAAATCTTTTTTCTTTTTCTTTCTTTTTCTTTTAATGAAGCCTATCAGTTGCTCAAGATTTTTTTTAATCCCATGTATATTTTCATTATGTCAAGTTTTCACTGTTGGTAATATTCAGAATTTCCTCTGCTATGACTTTCCATTACAGTTCACTCATTATAAGTTCTGTAAACAGCTGCCTCAAGTGCCAGACATGAAACTCCCTTCTGGACTTCTGATTTGGACAGAACTTCACACTAGTTTTATTTGGGAGTTTTTCTGGAGTAAGTGCATATCTAAAATCCTGCATATTTTCATTTGCAGAGCCTCCTGTCAAAGAGTGAAAAGTACACTGATAATAGGAATTTTACAATAACAAGAGAAATAAATATATTTGTAGTTAGTTCCTACTGGAGGAAAGAATTGCTCCTTTATACTAATTTTATTGTTTTCTGATGATAACTATAAAGCTAACAGTAGTTTCAAGACATGGCATACTACAGACAAACAGAGTGTTCTCTGCCAGTCAGTACTTGTACTTCATCACTGAATGGAATACAGATATAGCCATTTGCTGTTTTTTATAAACCCAAGGAAACCATCTGCAAACCTAGTGGAATTAAAAAAAATCTTAATGATCCTATTCAAATAGAAAGATAAGCTTGTTACAGAAGGCTAAGTTGCAGAAGATACTTATTTGAGATTCACCTCCTCTAATACTCTCTTTCAAACAACAGAGTACCTAGAAATACCATGTATCAGACATTGAACTGCTGCTCCAGCTGATCTCCACCAAGGGCCAAGATTCCCTCTATTTTGTTTCTAATCTGTGTAATGAGATTCTTAACATAAGTCCTGCAACGAGCAGCAACTAATTAGATCAAATTAACAGCACATATGTTACTGGATCTATTTTGAGTTTACATCCTCAAGATGGAGCTACCCTCCTCTTCAAGGTAACAGCTGCTGGGTGTTAAAAGTAAAAAGACAACTTTATGTTATGGTGTGTTTACTATTCCTTTAGTCAGAGCATTGCTCAACATTAAGACAGATTTTGGGTGGACTTCAATGCTATATTTATTTTCTTATCACTTGTGCTCCCCTTTCATCCTAAACAATTTGCATAAGCCTGCATAATGCTACTTAGCTTATGCCCCACTGCTACTATATATAGATGAACTGGAAATTCAGCTTAGTAAAGCAACAATTATTTTCTTGTTCCCTTCTTTCTTCCAGCCTACACACTGTGCATGTGTTTGTGTGCATGAAGGTGTGAAAGAGATCATGTACTCAAAAGGAATTTTAAGTGATAAGTGTTATCGTTCTTATTAATTATAAGGGGAAACAAAATGTTCTAAACTGATGCAAAAGTAGGAGCCATAAGACCAACCTGAAATATCACAGGGATTCCAGTGTGTATGTGTGCGTGCACATGAGTGTGTGTTTGTAAATGAGAAACAGGATTTTTTCCCTTTTTTTCAAAAAAAAGCAAAAAATATTTTACATTTTCCTTGAGAGACAAGTTGAGAGTTATGTAGTCAAGTCAGGGGCTGGTATTATTAACAGTACATTTCCTACAATTCATACAGTCTTCATCTGTTTTTAGTTTTATCATTTACTTGCTTAACAATCTGCTTGCTTACCAGTCAAGTTTATATTTGAAAATTAGGTTGTTTCTTTAAAAACCTGGAGGTGAAATTAAACATCTCATTGAATATGGACTATCTCTAGTTGGATAGGACTCATAAGGAAATAAAAATAATACTTATATTTTAGTTAAAAGTAGACATTTGTCTCACAACTTTTGTTTTCAAAAATCATAAAAAATTCAGCAGTTTAAATACAGATCTACTTGCCCAAAAAATTAATTTTTTATTTAATGAAGCTATTTTTGTAGCATCTTAGCAGTTAATCCCTGAGAAAGCTTCCTCTCCTCAGCACTGATAGCACTTTAAAACAGAGAGAGGCATTACTCTAAGGAGAGCTTACCAATGTTTTTAGCTCTAGACTCAGTAGTACAAGCCTGACTACATTCCTTATAGATTGGGTCTTATCCTATTGTCTGAAATACATCTCACTTCTCTAAATAAGGTTAAGAGCTGTTTTTCTTCCCCTAATCCTGTTTAGCCAGTCAATGGGTAGGCTGGACAAAGTATTCCCAAGTGGGAGAAAGGTCACTGCAAGATTACTGAAAAGGTATCGGGGATGCTAAAGGGTAAATGCAGGTTTCCAAAGGATTTCCTAAAGGGTTTCCAAAGGATTTTAGGGAAGGCAGTCAATACTAATATTAAATTAAAAAATCTCCAGGAATTTCCAACTACCATTGCAGTGATAAAACTTGTGTTTACTTTTGCAAGTACATTTTACAGTTTTTTCCCAGCACTAACATACCCTCCTGGCCTTGCACCAAACTCATCGAATCTGAAAACTGATGGGAAACTTCCACTTCCTTTAGCCCCAGGTGCTGCTCCTCAGTGCCCACTGATGAATGGCCTCTGCTCATTGCACTGCCTAAGAAAAATTTCTCTGATTTCAGTGGTAACTTATCCTAGGAGGCTGAATCCAGACATTAAGGAAGCTGACTGGATATTTTCCATCAACTCTATGGAAAAAACTCTATAGGGTTTTACACCTAGCTCATAAGTTTTGGGTCTTTGGATTCAAGGTATATTTGTGACTGACGGACCTCTTCAGTAAGATTTGCCCTTGCAGTTAGCAAGGTGCTTCCAGAGACCTGTGTGTCCAAAGACAGATTTACCCAACAAGCAAACACTGAAGAGAAATGCCCTGTTTGCTAAGCAAAATTCTCATCTGCAGATTTTGGGGTTTTTTTCTTCAAGAACAGTAGGGAAATTTTTCCAAGGACCTGATGGGGAGAAGTAGCAGCAATAGTCCAAAGAGTGATGATAGCACTTTCTGAGGATGTAGATAACTCAAGTACCATCCCTGATGGTACAGAGACTTCATGCACCATCTCACAAACAGTATATGCTGGGGACTCCCCAGCTGAAAAGCAGCTTGGCAGAAATGGACCTGGGAGTCCTGTTGGACAAACAAGTTGTCTGTAAATCAGTGACATGGTCATGGCAGAGGTGACTAACAGAATCCTGGAATGCACTGGAAAAACCTCTGTCAGCAGTTCAAGGGAAGTGATCCTTTCCCTCCTCTCAGCACTGGTGAGGTCTCATCTGGACACCTGTGTCCAGTTCTGGGCTCCACAGCATGAGACGTGGATGTACAGAAGACACTCCAGTGAAGGGCCATGCAGATGATTAAGGGACTGTGAGGAAAGGCTGAGAGACCGAGACTGTTCAGCCCTGAGACGAGAAGGCTCCCAGGGCATCATATCAATGTCTAGAAATACCTGAGGGGAGCGTGCAAAGGACGGGAAGCTAGGCTCTTTCCAGTGGTGCCCACTGACAGGACTAGAGTCAATGGACACAAACTGAAACACAGCAGGTTCCCCCTGAACATCAGGAAACACTTTTTTTACTGTGAGTGTGACTGACCACTGGTGCATGTTGCCCAGGGAGATGGTGACATCTCTGTCCTTGGAGCCATTCAAAAGCCACGTGGATATAGTCCTGGATAACCAGCTCTACGTGGCCCTGCTTGACAAGCAGGTTGGACTATATGACCTCCAGAATTCCCTTCCAATCTCAACCTTCCGTGATGCTGCAATTCTGTGCCATATGTGGGGAAGGGATTATTAATCGCTCTGGTGCAGCCCCATTCCAAGTGGCAGGCTATTAGTACGTGCAAGAAGTGTCACCTACATTTTCAACATCATGTTAAAAAGAAAAATTAAAATAAGTCAGTCTGTAAAAGAAAAAGCAGACTTGACAATGCACAATCTGCTCTAAAAAACATAACTAATGATTGCAAAATACAGAAGTACAGATGCATTTTCTAATACACCTGATCCTGCAGGGTTATCTGTATTACAAGCTTCTTATATTAAAGAACAATTAAAGGACCAATTACTTTAAAGGTACTAGGCATTTATATCCATAGCTTCAGTCACAGAAAAGCCCTCAACTCTGTCAAAACTGGTTTTCTCAGAACTGGTAGTTCCAAGAAAACAGGTGAAAACCCCAGGTGCCTAGAAAATATGCCAGAAGAAAAGAGATATGGAAATATTATTTTAGCACTCCAAGTTCACACATCACTTAAACAGAAGATTTGAGGACTGTAACTTGTGTTTAGGTTAATTTGGTTGCCAAATTGCTCATGGGGTCTGACCTGGAGTGTGAAAATTTGTGTTCATGAGCAGAGAAATAATTGAACTGAGCACTATCAAGCTAACCTTCACACATTTTGAAATATCCTGCCTGGAAATTATTCCATAGCATAGCTTTCAAAAGTTTTAATGTATAATGGTCTGATTTTGTAGCCTTTGCATTTTACACAGAAGTATTATTTCTTTTTTAAGTATATTGTGATATATATGGCACTTGTAGATTTTCAATATTTCTTCTCCCCCCATCTTTATTCATCCCCATGATTAAACTAACAAAACAATTAAAAGAAATGAAATGTGAACAACAATAGCTATATTCCCTCACCATGTCTGAACAACAGGTTTTTTTGGTTCAGTAGCATCCTTGTTTTTATGTCATATTACTGTGTTCCTATGATTTCGGTGAAATTTTTCACAGACTCCTTTACATTTAATGTTTCTTTTCACCTTTTATATTATTTCACTTATACACAGTAGATGAAATGCCCTTCTAAAATTTCAGTATTTGAAATGGATTGATGTGGCTTTTGAACAGATTTGCAAAACCTATTTATCACCCAGGAGAACTTTTTTAAATCTAAGGAGTTTTATACATATATTTATGGTAATGAGCACAAGCTATTATGCCTGTCATAATACAAAGCAGATCAGCTTGTATTATTTTCATAAATATTTAAAAGCTAGCACACCTACAGTGTAGGCTAGGAGTATTACAGTAGAGTCATTAAAAAAAGGGAAAAGTTATGTGATCTTCATCTAAATAAACTTTGTTAAAATAGAAGTGGACGTGAGACACTTGGACTTTATTTTGAGTTAGCAAGTTAAACTCAGGTTTAAAGATCATTAGAATAAAAACCTGCGACTTTTATTTTCTCTGCCTTTTAAATGTAATTTAACTAGATCAGCTTAGTCACTTGCAGTTTGGAACAAGTTCTTCTGACACCATGTAGATACAATTTATGTGAGGATTCATACATACTACATGTCCCAGGAGACTGCAGTCATGGTGCAGTCTTGGACATGGCTTTGATCAACCTGATCTAGCTGAGTACATCCCTGCTCATGGCAGGGGAGTAGATTATCTTTGAAAGTCCCTTCCAACCCAAACTATTCTATGACTTCTTGATTGTATGTTCCAGCTGATGATTCTAATTAGTACAGACAATATCAAACTTGGTATCCTGCATCCAAAGGTGAGAATAATGGGCACAATTTGGATTCTGAACCATGGCAGAATTGTGTGGAGGGAAATGTAAACATATATAGAAACTAGTAGATTGCACTTCCTTTTCTATTTGTCCTGTGCTCTTCCAGTTTTCTTGTGTTTACAAAGTTCATGTACAAAGTTCATTCATCATAAAATTTAATCTTACCTGAGTCAAGAAAAAAGAAGTTGAGGAGCCTTTTGGTTGCCTTTTCAGATGTCTTCATTTATGCTCACTTAATTCCCTAGCCTTGGACAGGAACAGAAAAACATATTTTATTCCCAAAGATGTAACATGTCAATAAAGGGAACAAAGTCTGTTTTCTACCTTTTCTTTGGTACCACTGCTGTCTCCCATAAGAAACTAGAATAATCTGCTGGGAGCTTTTGCCAGAGAAACAACTTTATGCATATTTAATGTGGTTGCTAAATGGTATTGTGTTTATCATTTGTGAATCACTGGAGCTTGTGTCTGTTGCTTGTAGCTGGGGTTGGGACCAAAAAGTTTATTTTAATGGCCCATTAAACTCCCACCTGGCTATTTTGTTGCTTACGCTAATCTATTTGTAGGTTCATTTGCAGATTTTTTAAGGCAGGTAAAAGCATATATTCCTTTACACAATCCACCTTAAGACACTGCAACTGTCACCCACGTAAAATAGACAAAGGACTCATAACAATAAGCAACTAGTTCAAAGTGGTGAAATGGTGCAATTCCTTTACTTCTTAGCATCTACATCCAGAACTAATGAAACGTAAAGGATAACAAAATGTCATAGCT
Source organism: Orthonyx spaldingii (assembly GCA_013397795.1). NCBI lineage: Eukaryota > Metazoa > Chordata > Aves > Passeriformes > Orthonychidae > Orthonyx > Orthonyx spaldingii. The sequence goes on from VZTJ01003903.1 coordinate 36,461, forward strand.
TCATAAGAATGATGTGAAGTCCAAAATGCAGTAATAATGATTTTTATTTTTTAGTCTTGGCAAAAATAACGTAGAATGATGTTTACTCATACAAAAATGTTAGCATTAAACTATGGCATTATTGCAGATAATCTTGAAGGTTAATTACTTGTACTTTAATAGTACCAAAATTAATACCATAGAATCATAGAATTATAAAAGGGTTTGGGCTGGAAGAGAGCTTTAAAGACCATCTAGTCCAAGGCTCCCTCTGCAATGAGCAGGGACATCTTCTGCTACATCAGGCTGCTCACATCCCCACTCAACCTGAATGTTTCAAGGGTTGGACATCTACCAACTGTCAGGGAAAGCTGTTCCTGTGTTTCACCACTTTCATTGTAAAAATGTCTACCATAAACATGTGTATACAGTCTTTCTTAAAATCCCAAATTTAATCTTATTTTCAGTCTATTTAACCACACATTTTCACCTTTTGCACTTCTGCTTGGTAATGAGTAGCATCCTGGAAGACTGCACATACAACAATTAAGTGCTTGTTGTGAAGCCATCCATTTCTTGATTTATCAGAAGTAAAAATTGGTGAAACAACTATATCACAGTTGAAAAAGATACTGAGTTAGTAGTTATGTATAGCTTTCCTGCTTATTGCACTGGGTAAAGTTGCATCTCATCTAAAAGCACTACTTTTCAACTAACAGTGAATGGCCCATAAACATAAAGAAAGAAGTGTAGCAATGTATGTAGCAACAACACTGCATTTAGTACTTAAGCAGTATGATGGATCCTCAAAGCAAAGATTTTAAAGTCTACATAAGCAAAATTGAATAACAGAATTTTTGAAGTAGTCTGGTTTAACCTCTTTCTGTTCCTGCTCAGCCCTCACCAAGACTAACCTTTCCCTTCAGTAAATATTTATTTGCAATATATGCTAAAATTGCTTATCTCTTCTACTTTAACCCTCATCTATTTACCTGTTCCTATTTCCAGTTTATCAGTACTACTTTGAGAAATACCATTCTCTGTTCTTCTCTGTTGACACAACTGGTATACATCTAAAAGCCTTATTTGAGGTCAACATTTCAGTAGCTTTTGAACTGAGACACTGCCAGTGTTGTTGCCATAACCACATGGGCAGAAATAGTAGTGCTAACAATCATGTCAGAAAAGAATGCATTGGATTTTTCATTTTCAGCTGCACATAAATCCCCATCTCTGAGGTTTCTGTCTGTTGTTCTGCCATTTTGATATAGAAGAATGTCATGACCTTCCCAGAAGCACCTCCAAAGTAGTCACCTCAGTCCAGTGCTGCAACTCTCACACATGCACACACACGTGCCAGATAGCTTCGATGGTGAATGAACAAGAAGGTCATCGTTTGGAGTTTCTGCGGGGGAGGTTTATTGTAGGAAGGTCCAGGAATGGCAAACAGGGAGGGTAGTAACATGAAGGGGTCTAGGGACAAAGACAGGAGAAAATGGAGGGTCCCAGGGTTTTATACAGGGCGGGAAGAGCACCAGGGCCAATCATCTGAAGGCAAAGGGGCAGAGCATAGGTGGAGTCAGGGTCTGAGGGCCAATGGGGAAAGCCTGAGGGAGTGGCAAAGGAGTAGGGGCCAATGAGAAGACAGGGAGGGGAGAACTCTCAAGAACTAGGGACATATAAGGCAAAAACGGGCGGGGACAAAACAGGCCAGTCAGAGGAGAGAACTGGGGTACATTTGAATAACTGAAATAACAGATCGTGGGGGAAGGCCTTTTGCTCACCCTAAGCTCAAGGGCAGTTGTCAAATGAGGGGTCATCCCACCAATGGACTCTCTGGTTGTTTCATGGTGCAGGCCCACCGGCCTCCACAGAAGAAAGCACTTGCAAAGGTCTAGTTATCATTAGAGAGAAGTGAAAGGTCCTCATCCTTTGAGCAACAAGTGGCTTGCTAAGAAGTTATGAAAAAATTTCTCAATTTCTGTAATACTAAGTAAACCAGCAACCAACACAGCCTAAAATACAGGTGGATAACCTTCAAGGCATAAAACATGCACAATATATGCAAAACTTGAATTTCCATGAAACTGTAAAGAAGTCAGGAAGAACAGGAAGATTTCTTTAGAAATGTTTTCAGTAGTTTAGAAAGACCCGTAGAAAGATCTAAAGAAGTTGGCAGGCCAATATCTTGTGAATTCAGAACATTAGAAGGATGCACATTAGGAAGTTAATCAAAAGGTTTCAGAATTAGGGAAGAATTTATATACAAAGACTGAGTAGTTTTGAAAGATATGAAAGTCACAGTTAACTTGAAATCATTGGAAAAATTATCTCTCAGGTGGGATAACAATTGGTTTGAAATGGAAAGCAGGAAAAAGTTCTGCTGAAAACACAGGAAGTTTAAGAAAAACAGTTTTGTGAAATATGTATGAAGCCATGCAACAAGAATCAAAGACGAGGCACTACTGACTTTCAGACTATATGTTTAAAAATTAGATAGATAGATAGATAGATATATGAAGTGGAGGATCCTATTTGTGCAATGTGCTAATGGCTGGTAGATTAAATTCCAAGGACAAATACTGTGATTTTTGAAATCATTTGTATACATACTTGGAGTCAAATTTATTCCCAAAGGAGACAGCTCCATCACTGAAAGTATTTTAATTACATCTCTTACTAAAGTAGACTTCAGCTAGATGATAAGTAGCATTCAGGAGTGACTGCTGGTCACTAGATTGTGGAATTTGAAGAAACAAGGAGAACAACATGTATTTTGTGCAAAATGCCCAAATACAGTTTTTGCATTTCTTACAAGGACATAAGTAAAGATTTCTTTACTTATGAAAGAAAGTAAAAAACATTTGTGTTTTTTTGTAGAAAAAACACAGATCTCCACACAATCATCACCCATCAGACACAAAAACCTGTTTGTTATCTCAGCAAATATATTTTGGGCTTTCTTTTCATAGCCCCATGAAAAAAAACCCTGGCTTTTAGTTGCTCTATTACCTTCACATTCAGAACTGACTTCATGTTGTTACAGAGGTAACTTGGTCAAAATCAAAGAGCTGAGTCATCTCCTCTGATTGAATCACTTTTCCTGTTGACACAGTACTCTTACCTCATAATAAAGTTTTCTTGTCCAGCTTTTAAACAGCTTGAATCTTCCACCTCATCTTCTCACTGACTCAAGAAAAAGACAGGCAGAATACTCAGGGCTCGAAATTCACCTGCAGACCAAAGCAGAGACATTTTCACTTTCAAAATCTCCTTGATTTGCCCAATTTTCCCCTGGTAATGGTGGCTAAATAGCTGGTGCATACTGATTTTTCTTCTTCCTTCCCCCTCCTAAATTTTGTCTATGTTGTAGCTGTGACAATAGCACAGTTAAAGAAAAAAAATATTACCTGTCGATATTTCACATGTGAATGTGTGCATTATACCTTTTAAAATTACTGGGTTTGAACTTTGAAAGAGTAGGAAATACTGGAACTGCAAATGTAACAAACACAGAAAACAACCAGGAAGGGTGTCATGAATAATCAAAATGTTTGACCACATGTGCTGAAAGAAGAAAACAAATTCCTGTGATAAAGAATGTTAGTCTCCCAATTACTAAAGCAAAAAATTACTGCATATCATCTGAGGAACCTGTGTTTCAGAAAGGCATTTCTTTTCAGGAAAAAGTATCAATGGAATATATATATATATATACTAGATGGAAATTAGAAGATATAAATCACATTGAAGTGCATTGAGTTTTCCCTGGATTTGAGGTGGTGGTTGCTGAGCGAGGCCTGGTGATATCAATTTTACTTTTCTTTGTAGGATTTTGAACTACAAAATAATAGACTGTAAAGGAAAAAACCCCAAAGATAAAAATCAATATGTTTGTGTTATAGCTGGTAAAACAATGTTTCGGAGCCTAATGGCAGCAGACAGGGTCTATAATCTTGTCACACATAATGAAAAGCAAGAATATAAAGAGAGATGTGAGAAAGTGATTAAACTTAGGTCATACATAACTCCATGTACTTTACATAATGCTATCTAACTGTTCCAACACTATTTCCTTCCCCTTATCAGTTTGCAATAGCTAATAGGTATCTAAAGGGATATTCTGTTAAACAATTGGTTTTGAAGAAAAAAAAAAGGGAAGAAAAAGGGATTTCAAATAACCTGCCTTCCTTTTTTCCATGTCTATGCTGTTTAGAGTCAAGTACTGATGGTAAAATTAAGGAAAACCATCGGCTAGAATTACTAAGTAAGAGTGAGGTTTGCCATAAAAACCCACACTGAATTAAATCACCCACTCAAGTCTGGTCTCATTGTGGTCAATTCCTATGTGAATGAGGAAAGACTTAGAGAATATGGTCTTTTTCATGTACTGAAGAAACAGAAATACAGGGAACTAAAACCAATGCATCAGTTTTTTAAAACATTGTCAATACCATTACTTTGCTCTCTATTCTTCTGATTGCAGAATTTCTTATGGTATATTCTTATAATTGCAATGATTTTGCACTTTATTCCGTAGGCAATCAGTTTAAGAAGACAAGAACAAACTGAAAAATATCTATCATGCTTTTAAGAATCCAGTGTTCTGAAAGGTAAACAAATCTTCTCCTAATATGGACAAACTAAAACACTGGGAAGAGCAATGGCTTTCCCAATAGCACCTCTTAAGAGCTGGAAAACCTGTGAATAAAAGAAATCTTACAATCCTGTCCTTCAAGACATCTTACAAAGGGAAAACCTTTATTTAATTTATACAAGGAAGTAATTTACTTCAATTTAACTTTTGAATATAGGGGAATGATTTTTAAAATTCATCTATTATTTCACAGATAATGGTGGGCCACTGCCTGGTCTTTCTCTGCCTTCCTTCAATATAAAAACTGTATATTTTCAGACTGCCGCAACAACCGCTCAGCCTGTTATCTCAGCTTTCATATCTTGTTCTATGTCACTTTCCTGATTTCCAAAAATGCTTCCTGTTTCTATTCATTCATATGCAACTGTACCTTTACCAGAAGCAGTGATCTAAAAACTATGTTTATAGGTAGGGTAATACAGAGAAAGGGGTATAGATCTATGCTGGGGTGCATCACAGACAAGCAGAATAATATGCAGCATGATTTATGCCACTTTTACTATGTGTTTTCATAAATGTACTATGAGTTATTCAGTGAAAGGAAGGAAAAATTAGGAGTTCATTAATCTTTCGACAATTGTTTGATATAATGACAATTCTTAAAATGCACTCACTGACATTTATTACCAGCAATAAAGAGATGGTTTTGCTTCTTTTTTTGTATGTGCATATATTACATGAAAATTATCACAGAGATGTGTCTGTGCCTATTAATCTCACATAAAAAACTTCAAACAAAGCAGCCTCTCTTTAAAATAGCACGTTTTTTTCCATTAGCACAAATCTCATCATGCTATTATTTTATCTATAATTAGACATATCATATTATTTAGAGCTGACATACTGGTTGGATCGTTCTTTATGAATTTATCAGAGTATAAAAGACTGACAGTTTTCACATATATGTCTGCTGGCAAAGACAACAAAAAGATCCACATGTATTCCTCTCTAAAAGTTCTTTTCTCCTCTATTTATGATGCTTTTTAAGAACAACATTGTTCAGCAATCCCAAACATGTCTTTTCTTTCATATTCCTTTCACTGCCCCTACTACACACGTTGGTTGGTGCATTGAAGAATGGAATCTTCTTTCCTCTGCTCACAGCTATTTACTTTTGGTGGTGCTTTGAAGGTTTGTCTGCTCAGAGTACAACAACTAGAATGTTGTGCTGGTCTTGCTGAAGACAAGGAGACTTCTGCCCCTTCCCGAGATGACATGATTTTGCACCCATGTCTTGGTTTGAGACAATGTAAAAGGTAGACACCCTGGAATGGGCTGCCTGCCCCTAGGGTATGAACCAATCCCTTTCTACCAATAAGGAATGAATATGAGTAGAAATATAAGAATATAAGTGAAAATATAAGTTTACTGACAAGCAAAATAGCAACAGGCAAACATAGCAGTAAAGAATTTCTGGATTCAAAACTGCTAATTGTGCAAACCTCATGGAAATAAAGAGACTCAAAATGGTGGGATAATCCCTTCCCCACACAAGATGGTACTCTGCAGCAGAGTGCGTGGCTTGAAAGACCGAGGGAAAGATGGCATCTGCCTTCTTCCCCTCCATGTTTATCTCTGGCAGCAGGAGCTCTGACTGGTATTGTCCAGATCAAGAGGCTAGAACTTGTGGCAGGAGACAATGGAAGCAGTTGGCTGGAGTGTCTCACACTTGGTGCTTTTCGTGCTTTGGCCAGGCCTTGTTTGTGGAATGGAGTGACTTGGACTGGAGCAGGGCCACCCCATCCTCCCTGATGCAGCAGTTCTGGAAGGCAGGCACTGTGGAATTCACCCCAAAGCAGTCCAAAACACAAGGGAGGAACAAAAGAGAAGGGAAAAAAACCTGGAGTCTCTCCCTTGAGCAAAGACCACCAGACGAGATAGAGAGTTCAGTTCCAGTGCTTCCATCTTTAAAGGGACTGCAATAACCCCTCACCTGCCCCAAGATCCCAGTTCTCTTTTCCAGCTACAGGGTCCTAAAGAGACAGTAACAATTTTGGGCACAGATAGATATGGAATGCAATAACATTTTGGAGTACCCACAACAACCCACAGTCTTCTTAGAATCTTCCCCTAAGATGCTAGGGCCAAACCAGAAAAAAAGGACTTAACTGGCTGATATGATAACACGTAGTAAACTGGACAAATGAGACTTCATTATACTTGAATCTCAAATGTGTTAAATCTAAGTCTGTCTGACAAAGAAGTAATATTACAATCAGGAGCAAGCTTTGTTGTCAGAAGAAAATCAATACACTATCTTGCCCACATTACTGAAAGTAACTTGGTAAGCTGCATTTTGTGGAGTTACAGCACATACATTAAAAATTACAAGTCAATGGCCATTTTGACTCACTAACATTACTACATTTGCACTGGCTGGAACACATCCACATTAGAAATCTGGTACATAGTTCTAAAGTGAATCAATAAAAGGGAATCTCATTCAGAATGTTATGATCTCTATAATTTTAACAGTTTATTTTGAAAATGGATCTTTAAAATACGGCAGTGACATCACGAAAGAACTGAATTAGCATAGTCCAAATTTGAATGTCAAAACTGCAATTTTCATTAATGAAAACTGCAAGTTCTGAATTTCAAAAAGGTTCCCATTTTGCCAGACCAATCTTATTGGAGCAGAGATACACATCTTGTTACACATCAGACTGAAGCAACAACAGAATGCAAAGTTTTCAATTAATTGCCTACTAACATAGCTACAAGTGTTGATGGCGTCCCTAATGAGATGGAGCTACAGCAATTCATCTGACGATGCAGAGTTGAGCACCAGGTTGGAAGAGACCAAAAAAATATCCTACAACTCATCTCTGAAAAGGATGATCAGAAAATCACAAGCTAACAAGATCAAAGTTGAGTTTTCTGATGGCAACTGATGTTCTCCTTCCACAGCAGATTCACAGTGCTTCCTTTTCTTTCAGCCTCATTTGAGCCAAAGAACATTTCATTTCCTATGCCTTGAAATGCTAAGACATATGAAGTTCCTTTGCGAAATTTCATGACTTTGAGAGACAGTACAGTTTGTTTAAATAAAAAAGACTGGGAGTTGCAATTGCACTACTGATTTTATCCTTATGAGACTAAAATCCTTCTGCATTCAGAATATGGATAATTTCTCAGGTGAGCTATATCTAAAGCCTTACCTATAGGCTATGCCTATTGTGTTCTCTTCTTGTGTACACACAGCTGTAAATATACGGAGTCTGTACAGGCTAGCCGGGGGTATCTGTAGCCAACTAAAGACAAAATTTTCTCAGGTTACAGGGTTACTACTGTAAATCTTTAAAAAGAATTACTACAAAGCAATTCAAGCCCCGGCATCCACATGTTGAAATCAGGCTGAGTAACCAAATGTGAGAAAGTTCTCTGGTCATGGAGGTGAAGTTTCCAATCAGGTTCTTCCTTTTCTTACTCACTTACCTCTAGCTTTCCAGAGCTTTCCTACTTGCTCCAATATCTCTTGACTAAAAACATTTCTTTAATTTTTCTCAAACAGCTCCTTTGATATTTTTTCTTTCTAATACTTCCATTTATATTGCTGTTTGTTCTCCATTATGACCAAAGGACAGAATTCTGTTAGAATACTTATCATCATTATTATTAGTGGGTATTTTGCAAATGTCCCCATTTGTCTGCAGTTTTATTTGTTCTGGACATAAGGCTACATGCTTACTTTATTTCGAGGACATAAAAAACTTGCCTCTTGTTGGCTAATAGAACAGATGTAATTTTTCCAAACACTGATTAGGAGCAGTCATCACATCCTGCAGAACCAAAGGCACTGTAAAATCTCTTTGACCTTGTGCTTTATTCTTCACAGCACAGGTGCAGTTTAGGGGGGTTTGTATTGGGGATTGTTTCCTTGGAAGAAGGGGCTGTTTATGTCTGTTTGATTTGGATTTGCCCTGGAGCACTATAGCTTCCAGTTTCCTGCTGAGTACAACATGATGACTTGCAACATCAAGGCTACAGAGCTTGTCTTCACTGACATAGTGGAGAGATGAACCTAAACTGAAATGGTATCTGTAACAAAGAGCATGCTGCTATCGACCATATAGTTAGCATTTCAATTAAGACAACAAAAATCAACATAAGAAAAATTTGGTCCAGTGTCTACTAAAGTCAGATGTACCAGAATGGAAGGTACAGCAATTCTATTTAACTCAACCACAGACATGTCAGGAGTCACAGAATCATAGAATGGCTTGAGGCAGAAGAGACCTTAAAGATCGTCTAGTTTCAATCCCCCGGCCATGGGCAGGGACACCTTTCATTAAACCGGGTTGGTCAGAGCTCCATCCAATGTGGCCCTAAACACTTCCAGGGATGGGACATAGACAATATCTCTGGGCAACGTGTTGCAGTACCCCACCAAACTCACCAGGGAAGAATTTCCTCCTAACATCTAATCTAAACCTACTCTCATTTTGAAGCCCTTCTTTGTCCTGTGACTACATGCTCTTGCAAGTAGTCTCTATCTTTCTTGCAGGCTCCCTTCAGGTATTGGAAGGCCCCAACTAGGTCAACCCGAAGCCTTCTCTTTTCCAGACTGAACAATATCAATTTTTTCAGCCTTTCCTCAGGAGGGGTGCTTCATCCCTCTAATCATCCTGGTAGTCCTCCTTCGGACTCACTCCAACAGATAGATGTCCTTACTGTGCTGGGGGCCCCAGGCCTGTATGCAACGGTGCAGGTGGGATCTCACCAGAGCAGAGGGGCAGAATCACCTCCCTCACCCTGTGCCCACGCTGCTTTTGATGAAGCCCGGGACACATTTGGCTTTATGAGCTGCAACTGCACCTTGCCAGCTCATATTCAATATTTTATCCACTAGCACCCCCAAGTCCTTCTCAGCAGGGCTGCTCTTGATCTGCTCATCCCCCAGCAGTACACCTTGCACTTGGTCTTGTTCAACCTCATGAGATTCCCATGGGCCCACCTCTCATGGTCTCCAGGTCTCCACCTCTCATGGTCTCCAAGTCTCTCTGGAGGGCATCACATCCTTCAGGTTGCGATCCATCCAACTGCACTACTCAGCTTGGTGTCATCTTCAAACTTGCTGAAGGTGCACTCAATTTCTTTGTCTATATCATCAATGAAGATATTAAATAACTGGTCCCACTACAGGCCCCAGAGGGACACCACTTATCACTGATGTCCATCAAGACTCTGACCGCTACCCTCTGGATGTGTCCATCCAAAACACTTCTTATTCATCTAACAGTCTGCTCATCAAATCCATCACTTTCCACTTTAGAGAGAAGGATGTTGTGGGGGGCTGTGTCAAAGGCTTTACAGAAGTTGAGAGGGACCAATCTGATTTTTATTTATGCCTTGACATACGTCATACATGAGGTAGAGAATTCCTGTGAGGGCTGTACATGTGCTGGCAGCCCTGTTCCTGGAGAGACTTAGCCTGACAGTCAATCAGGGCAGAGAAAGCTTCCACCATCGGGCTGGAAGTGACTCTCCCCACTCACTGGTGAGACAGAAGCCCCGGATGCCTGGAAAAAAATGTGCAGGAAATCAGGCTGTAGGAGGAGCCTTAGGATATAAAAGCAGTTAACTGCGACACAGTGGGGGCTATTGTTTCTTTGGGTTTCCTCGAGGGAGTGGGAGCTTGCCAGGACGATTAGCTTGGCCCCCTCCCCCCCTCACCTTTTTCTCTCTGCGGTCCTGCTCCTTCCCTGTGGTCCTGGTTCCCTGTCTGCACTTGTTCTGCCCTGCTTCACCACTTTCATGAGGCAGCTCGTCATCACCACCTTGTTTCCCACGTTGCCTGCAGCCATGGCCTGCAACAGGAGCCCACAGCAGAGTCCACAGCATGAACCCGCCGCCCGCAGCGCGTGTCCGCAGCACGAGCCTGCCGCTGCTGCACCCCGACCCTGACAGCCTGCAGCTGCTCCAGGAGTGCTCCCGTAGCCGCAGCAACCTGTTCTTCACCGACGGAAGAGACACGCAGTCTGCTGCTGTTCGGAAATCATGCCCAGCCCGCCCTGGGAGCCACGCAGACACATCACAGCTTGCAGCACGCATGCTCCATCTGCTGAGCTGACGGCAACAGAGCACCCAGGGTTCTTGTGGTACCGCTGTCCCTGCCTTCTCTCTCCATCTCTCTTTTACCCTCTCTACTCTCTTTTCTATCCCCCTTTGGTAGGGACACCTATCCTTCTTTATCAATACATAGTTCTCAGACATAATATTGCTGCGTTTGGGCTTCATTTTCGTCCGCGAAATTGATCAAAAAGAATCCTTCCTGACTTCCCTTTTTACAGTGGGACAGGAGAGAAATCCTGATAAATGACACCTGCAACCTTTTGTCCTGGGTACAGAGAAAAGGGGGTGGAGTTTTCAGTGATGTTTATACAGTTCCATTTTATGTCATAGCCATGGGAGTGGTTCCAGCAAGGAAAATGCCATGTCCAGAAATGGAAGTGGGACTATTTTGTCTGGCTCACTTCAGTGAAGGGATCTGTGGACATGGCACCCCATGTCTAGCCATTGTTTTTCCCCCATTTCCCATCTCTCTAGGATGTTTCTGCAGGATAAGGGGCTGAGAAGAGGCAGCAGGAACTGCTGCTGAGGCTGAAGCTCTGAGAGGCAGCCAAGACCAATGGGGCTGGGGGGGTGCAGTTTTTCAGTTCCTGGTTGGACCATTTTCCCCCACCCCAGTGTGGCAAGAATCTGGAGAAACAGTGCCAATACTAACCAGCTGAGCTGAAAAACAGTCCAGCAGGATGGCACCAAATTCTGCAGGTAGAGATACACTCATCGCCACCGTCACCACCACTGCCACAGAGCGTGTTCTAGGTTGCAATATAAGATATATTCTACTACCATCTCCGCAAGCTGTTAAAACAGGTGAGACACTGTTTGTTATCTCCTGTCATGACTCACCCCTGATAACTCCCTTCAGGGGCTATCTCTGTTAATGGGCCATCAAGAACCTACCTCATGACTCATGGAATTACCTCATCCCATTGTGAGATGCTCTGCCCAGGGGGGAGGAGCCAAGCATTCCCAACTGAATATAACCTGGGCTTTGGAACTGCACAAGTCAGCCCTGCCTACTGGATTCCCAGAGGACAAGAGCTACCACTGGACCTTCAGGTGAGACCAGACCCTTCTACAGGATCACCGCTTCAACTGAACCACTTCATTTAGACTGCTACCACTACCCTGACTAACAGGGTGTCAGGTTGTATCTCGACTCTGTCAGTTTTTTTCCTTGTATTATTGCATTTATTTTAATTTTCCTATTAAATTATAATTCTGACTTGCAATCTCCCACTGGTTTGTTTTCAAATTAATACAGAGCAGGAGCAGGAAAACCATCACCGCAGGTAAGCAGCTGCTCCAGGCAGCGCCAGCACCCCCAATCTGCTGTCGGAATTATCCTGTAAGCCCCTGCCATTTCATTTTTCCTCCAGGGGGGCCACATAGGCTTTCCAGGGGTGGCAGCCATCTTGTCTTTTGTTCCAGGGGAGCAACATGATAACTTGATGTGTTGGTTAAACCATTCCCTCTTACATTTTTTCTTTTGATTGCTGTGTTTATTGCTATTTTTTTTTTTTTTAAGTAAAACTGTGGCTCCAACTTTTTAAAATCTCTCATAGTTTTGTTTTTGCTCTTTCTTTTTTCCCTTCCACTGCTGCAAAGGAGGGAAGGAGGGAGGGATTCATGTCGCCTTGGCCTTTTCCTCACTATAAAACCATCACACTCTTCTCTTGTCTACTGATGTAGTGTCATGATCCGATTATTAGGTTCTTAGAAATACCTCTGCCCGAATTAAGGTGCAAACGAGACCATATGCCAGTCAATAGTATGGGTTTTATTTGATAGTAAATATGAGAGAGAGAGAGAGAAAGAGAAGAGAAAGGGAGGAAAAGGAAAAAAGGCTGAGGGGACAGAGAAGTGACAGAGGCAGAATAAAAGAGTATCACCGCTCCGTGGGTCCCACTGGCATCCCGATGATTCTCTCCGGCCGGTCTTCTTGATGGTGAAGGTCCCCCAGCAAGCACAGAGTGCCCTGGGTTAATATACCCTCAAGCCAGGGGGTGATGTCTAGGCATGTCCCTGGAGTTTGCCATTGTCTCTTGCAACAGACTTTGGATCTGTTGCATCACATGTGGTCCTGTAGTGCAAGGCATCCGGGGGGGCACCTTGGGGGGTCTTTGATGGTCTCAGCTGCCTCTCACGTGAAAGTCCCGTGGATTTTGGCCTGTGGGGTTGGGTTTCACACAGCTGGGCCAGTTTGTATAGTTGAGGATGGATGTTCAGTACCTCTGGCCAGAGGTTATGCCACGCACCCAAAAATCTCCTCTCCCTACCACATTTGGTTGGCGGGGGAAGTTTGTAAGCCTGGCTTCTGTGAGCTGTGTTCCCCCCCACCCCAAACTCAGCCGGGCATGATTCTCTCAGCGCAGCTGGTGGCTTTGGCCTTTTGGGGATGCATACCTTTTCCCCCAGCCTTGTTTGTTTTGGTGAACAAAAGGGTTTTCCCTTTATCTAATCAGCAGTTTGACTTTCAGTCCAAAGTCCCAGTCTTCAGGGAGGCATCTCTGGTTGTTGCCTTTTGTAGTATCAATGTTTGAGGCATGAATTATTTTCAGTCTCTGACATGTAGTCACTCCATCATAGAAGGCTACTAATTTGGTTATGCAAGACTTACCCATGGTGAAGTTGTGCTGTCTGTCCTGAATTGCCTCATTGTTCTCCATGTGCCTTAGCATGGCTTCTAGAAGGATATCTTCCATCACGTTTCCAGGCACAGAGGTGAGGCTGACAGGCCAGTAGTTCCCAGGGTTGTCCTTTCTACCCTTTTTAAAGATGGATACAATGTTTCCCCCTTTTCCAGTTACCTAGGACTTCACCTGACTGACATGACTTTTCAAATATCATGGAGAGTGGTTTGGCAACTGCATCAGTCAATTCCCTCACGACTCTGGGATGCATCTCATCAACTCTGGGCTGCATTTCGTTGTCAAGAGTGCATAATTCTCATAAGCCTATGCATCATCAAGAGTATGCATTTGAGAATTTTGGAAACACTAAGGAACCAGATTTGTCAGCAGCCAGAGATCCTTTTTCCTGGAAGAGCTCATCTTGGTTACACTCTGTTTAAGCATCAGAAGTACTCTTTTCACACTTGACATGCTTGGAATGAGTTTAGTAGACTGGTTCTTATGACAAGAGCAGCATTTTCACTTGGAAAAAAATTGGCTTTGACAATAAATCAAAGTACTAGGAAAAGTTTTAGTCTGATTTCCTAGTCAAGATACTGTATCAACCTTATTTCTTTAGATACATGCTACTTAAAATAACAGTCTATCATAGAGAAAATTCTGATAAGAGCCATGAAGACAGCAATATTCCTCAGTAAGACCCAGTGAAAAGTGATACATGTGACAGAATAGGAAATCCCAATATTTCTCATTACTGTCTTTGGAGAGTTAGGAAAAAATTTGAAAAATTAGACGTAAGGAAAGCATTTCACTTACAGATTAACAGTGGTGAAAAGAACATTTACCCAAAACCAACAGACTAAAATCCAAGGATAAGGATGGTTCAAAGTGAAAGTGTGGTTAGGAAACTGTCAAAACACTGAAAGCCTGACTCTCACTTTGGGAAAGGGAAGAAAAGAAGTTGAAGAGAAGGTCTGAGGAAGTTTAGCCCTGGGGTGTCCTTTTAGGTATAGGCTGTTAAAAACTGTGAGATTTTTTTCCCTGTCATGCAGAAGCTGCACAGAAGCTGTAGATATTGACCAGAATAAAACCCCAGATATCTTCTGTGTTGCTGAAAATGTCCTCAGAACTGTCCCTCATTGGCAAAGTTTCCCTTTCCATCAATTCCCCCATCTTTAAAAGCAGACTCTCCACTGCACCTCAGTTGACTCCCTACTGTTCAAATTCCTTCTTTAGTGCTCAGAATTTGGAGAAACTACATATAATTTGCCTCAGCTTGGACCTGAACCTGGTGCAGGCTGGCACACAAAATCATCAAGCAAAATTCAGCTCCCTACATTCCACCCATTCCCCCAGGAGGCAATTCCTGCATCCTTGTATTCAGCGTATATTTCAGTAGAAGGAAAAAAACCAACCAGTCTAGTTCTTTGACATCACTAATCTACTGTGACAGCACAAGCCAAGCAGACATTGGCAATATCTATTCACTCAGAAAACACTGGGAAAAAAAGGTTATATATAGAGAAAGAGAATTTAAGAAGGGAAATTCTGTCTAATACAGTATTAAGTACTTCTCTTCCTTTTTTGCACAGCACAGTCAAAAGAGTTAACATATTGCTAAAATATGTCTTCTGAATAATAAATACCTTTCTCTCAGCTTCTGGCCAGGAAAACTGGGTTCATTATATGCAAAACATCTTTCCAGGGACTGGCACCTGCATAATGCATTCCAGCATGTGTGTTTGGTGCAAGGATGACTGTCACTAGTGACTCACATAAAGAAATCCACTGGGGCTCTGCCAACACTAATACATTAACCCCTGATTAGCAGCTGCATTTCACAGGCTGGCTACATTTGGGTTCTACAGAGTAGTATTGTCTGCTAATAAAATATACCTAGGAGCCATATGCTTGAAAATGCAGATTATGGAGAATTCCAAGAAACAGTGGACCAAATGCTGCCTGTTTGTCTCTGATTCATCTGCTTTAAACCTGAAATAACAAAAAATAGGCATAAACTTGGTTTTCCTAACTACATTTGGTTAACAGAAGAAAGTTCCCTAAACAACCGGAATAAACCCTGTTCTGTGCTGGACTCTGTGCCATGCAGCATGGACAGTTTAGCAGGTAAAGAGAGCATAAACTTTGAATCCCAGCTATTTCTGGATACCAGAATAACTTTGAACTGATAGACCTATGTAAATTAGAACCCTGTATATTTTTTTTTAACTTATAGAAAACACTAAGATAATTAAAAAGAGCAAACAGGAGCCTTCAGAGTCAGGGGTTTGAAGTAGTTTCAACAACATGATTCTTTTAAAAATCTTTCTCTTTTTTGGTACTATTTTATTCTTTTTTGGTACTAAACCATATTACTAGGTCAGTACCTTTTTTGAGTGAATCTAATGGCGTAAACCTCTGGAAGAACTAGAGTGGTGTAAAGGTGTTCTTCTGTTATACAGTAATCAGACTTGAAGGTGAAAACCAAAAATCCCTCCTATTCTTGTAGTCAATGTACACATACAATCACAGTGTGAGCACTTTCAAATACTAAACTGTGACAAACCACATGTGAATTTGTGACCTCTACCTGATTGGTAACTAAAGTCTCATCAATCAAGCCCTGGACACAACTTGAATAGCAGTATCACATGCATGAATGCATGCATGTGTCTATTGGATCTTCACTTGCAGCTATTAGTAGTACCAGTGATAGTCCACCAGATACCAGAGATAGCAGAGATGGGTGAGTCATAGAAATAGTCCACCAGATACCAGTAGATACCAGAGATAGGTGAGGCATAGCAATAGCTCTGAAAATGGTAGCTGAAGAGGACAAACGTTATCACTGGCTTATAAAGATTATAGCTGGCTACCACTGTAACTATTCCATTTGCTATCCTGCATCTCATTCAGGTATGGGTACCATATGGTATTTTCATTTGTCCCGTTTTTTAGTTTGTCAGTATGTTTATTTAGTATTAATTTTAATTTTTCTAACATGGCTTTGGGAACAAGGCTTCTGTATCCCTCTGTTTTTCATGTTTGTGTATGCACGACCTGTAGTAATTTTGGAACATTCAACCATTTTTAACACTCTCTGGAGTAAAAGGCTCTAACTCTATTAACTTTGTAGTTTTGGGAAAAAAGGCTCCCTGGTGTAAAAAAAGACAGTTTGTTTAAAATGTTTGATTGAGGGAAAAAAGCCTCAATATGAGCCCACATTCTAGTAGACATCAAAGAATATACAAAAGAGAGAAGAAACTCAGATAGCATGTACATCTTCCTAGGTGCACAAGTTTCATTAGTACTTCTAGAAGTACTCAGTACTGTGTTCTGAATTTATCATTCAAATTTTTATAAAAGTCTGCCTGTAGGTACCTTTATTAACCAAGCAGTTTTAAGAATGAAGTGAGGTTTCTTTGAGACCTGTGTTCCATAAAACTGTTGCTGTTTTCAGCTACAGTCTGATCCCTCAATTCTTCATCAAATTACTCCCATATCTGCGCTTCAACTTTTTTCCTGAACTGTTGACAAGCTTTAATTAATTGTATCATTTCTCTGCCCTTTTTTAGCATAATCACAGCAGTAGCTCTTTTCCAGTCTTCCAGAATTTACCAATTAATTTAAGATTTATGAAAGTATTAAAGTATTTCCTCAAGAGGCTACAACTTGCATGAAAATCTGAAGCATAAGTTATGCATCATTCCCGAATGCCCATCCTGGACAGGCATTTTATCTCTTCTTGGGACAGGTATTTTGTATCTTCTTGAACTACAAAATCATCAGAACAAGATATGTCATCCTTACAGGCCAAAAATACATCCTCCTGCTCATTTCAAAGAGATGTCTGTGTTTTCTTCATCACTGGACCAAGGCTGCTGAAGAAATGTCCTTTATTGATAATACATTAAATACCACACCCCCCCAAAATAATTATGAGCTGTGTATGCCAGTACAATCAGTGCTGCCAATTATAAATTCTTCCCCTCTGCTTCCAATCTGCTCCCCACTTGCTTTGTGTTCTTGGTAGGTTATTCATAGTCTGCCTGTTATCGAAAATAAAATGCTGCATTTCCTGACGCAGTATTCTGAAAGGGTTGCACTGACACAACTAGAACAAACTCTCCATCCCTCTCAGTCAACCTTTGACAAGAGGGAGCTGAGCTCAAGAAAAACATGTTTGTTATCACTGACTAAAGTGTAATAGGTTGCAGCACAGCATGAAACTTTTGTATAGTGCTAACTTCACTGTACCGATCTGTAAACATGCTCCTTGTGTTTTCTTCCACTTTAAAAGCATGCTGCTACTGTATGTATAAGAGCACAATGTGTTCCCTGAAGGCAGCTGTTCCTTATTTTTAAAATTTTGTCCAAATTTACTCAACTACTGATAGTACATAATTAAAAGAAACTATCCATACATAGAAAAGTGCACAGTAGGTGTTTTCTGGTTGCCTTCTCCAAAATCCAGCTCTTGCTTTTTTCATAGAATGAAAAGTCTGTGGTATTGTCTGTAACAGAAAGTAATAGGAGTTTGGTCACAACTATCTGTTGCTTGCAGCAACCTTTCTGTTTAAGGATTCTCTTATAGTATAAGTGTCTGTGACACTGGTTGCCTACAGAATTGGAACAAAACAACAAAATATGGAGATCAGCTACTTTATTGTATAGGCCAGCATACTTCCTGCATAGTCTAGGAAAAGAAGCCAGAAAAAAGGCAACAAGAATATTGTTTTTCCCTGTGTGTTCTTTCTTTAGTTCCTAGGTGTGATAAAATTGAGATCTTGGCCAAATACTGTAAATTCAACTCTGATTTTATTTGTAACTGAAAAGTTCTACCTTAACCCACAATCAGTCACAGAAATTAAAGATGGAAGAAAAAGATTTTCTTTAAAAGCACATATTTTCTATGACATTGCTTACACTATGATATGTAGATATCGAATGGAACAGATTTGTGAAAGGCAAAGTTCCCTTGCTTATTTCTCTGCATCACTTTCTCTGTTCCAGCTGATAGTAAAAGATGTTGTGGAGAAAATTTAAAACAGTACTTGCTGGCTGACCCGGAAGGTTGTGCAAAAGATAAAACTGTTGACAGGATAATAGTGTTATCTGTGTATTACTAATTCCAGAGCTGTAAGTATTTGCCTTTCAGTTTGGACTACCTGCCATGAAAAGAGAGAAAACACAAAGGCAAAAAATTTGCTTATTTCCTCTTCTAAGTTTTTATAGCCAGTGTGCTATAAATCTTTCTTAAAACTACAGTTCCTGGAGTTCAATGACTGCATAAAAATCTTTACATTAGGGTTTATTAAATGAAAAAAACATCTAGCCTTTGTAGTGTCACAGGAATTTTACAAAGCTGCCCTAAATGTTCTGCAAATAAGCAGGGAAATGGTAATCAAATAAACAACAATAATAGAAAAAAAATCACTGATTTGAGCACAATTTTATTATTGAAATTCTCCAGGTTAGCAATACCTGTAAATATCTCTTTCAGCCTTCTTATATGCAAGCACATGACAAGTAGTCTTTGCCTCTTCCCTTCAAGTCTGTGATTATTCAAGCCGCAGTCCAATCCTGCTTCTCGTGATGGTGAGAAGTAGCCACAGGCTCTGGTGTGGGCTGTGCAGCTCCTCATCCATCTCACCTTCACGAACCAAATGCCACCATGGCTGATGTTAGTGAGAGGCGTCAGTGTGCTGGCTGACATCCTCTCCAAGTATCCCAGCCTATCCTTCTGTGGGTGTGGGGAGATATTCCCAGCCATATTCCCAGCAGTACCACTGGTGGGATTTGTTTCATGTATGTTAATTGTTTCCCCGTGGGATCACGCCCCCACATTTGTTTGGTTTGTTCCAACACTCCCTGTTGGGGTATGGCCAGTTCCCCCTGTGTTTTGGTTGGTTCATTCCACATAAGGGCAATTCTCTTCCCTCCGCCTTCCCCCCGCCCCCGTCAGGAGGTTTTGGCGGGCGATTCGGACCCGAGAGTATTTAAACCCCAGACTTTCTTTATTCTTCAAGTTTTGGCAGGCGATTCGGACCGTAGAGTATTTAAACCCCAGACTTTCTTTGTTCTTCGTTCTTCGTTCTTCTGAGGTAGTTCCCCTTCGCGTGGGTTGCAACCCAAGTTCCTCTCCCTAACAATAAACGCACGTGGAAATACAACTACCCAGAGTTCCCACTTCTTTCATTCTTGCCGACCGAGCCAGCTGAGGTAGCGATAGAGGCTAAAAGCTACCGGAGATTGGGTAGACGGGATCCCAGGACTGAAGGTAACCCAGGAAAGAACTGAGGGACGAAGAGCCCTCATCCGTCCACTCTGGTTTCCTTTCTTTAGTTCATCACGGGGATCAGTGGCTTTGTTCCTCATACAGACATGTGTACACAAAATGTGTTCCATATCAGACACCAATTCAGTTTCCAGGGTTATCAGACTATCGGGCACCAGCAACACCAGCTGATCTGCTACTGCTACCTGAGAACCTGCAGAACAACCAATTCAAACTGAATGACATAGAGACTAGTGAATGTATTTAGTGCTGGCAGAGCCCTCAACAATCTAAGAAAAGGGCAGGGAAAAATACCCATTTTCAAGCAGTCTCCTACACAAGGGAGGACTTAGCTAACTCTCTTTGGATGACTACAGTCTGTGCTGTAACACAGACACTTATGTGCTGTAACAGCAGAAGTGCAGTTTAGGTGACTTGTTCTTTCCTGTCAGCATTCAAGAATCGTTGCTTATTTGCATATAATCAAGTAATGTTTTACTAGCAGTTCTATAGTGGGACTTATCCTTTTCTCAGGGCGGGAAGTGGAAAAGCTGCAGAGACAACAGAAGTCAGGAAAGGAATAGAAAAGAAATGTCCAGATTCTGATACTTAACTGTAATTACACGTATTAATACAATTATGCAGTTATCTTCATAGGAGCAAAAATCCTTGTGTTCACATTAAGTATCATCAATTAGTTTAAGTTAGCATTACATTTTGGAGATTGGTCTTCTGAGTCATTGGTCTTATTAGACACAAACAATAGTAAGACTATGTGAACATGGGACATTGTTCAGAGTTTGCATCTACTGCACACTTTCATCGCTTATTGTCTAAAAAGGTTTTGTGAAATATAAAGGCTCTGATATGAGAGACATAGTATACAAATTAATAAAAATGAAAATTTACTCAGAGTAGCTTGATTAAAAAAAAAAATCTTGTGTCTGTTGCAAATATCTTTCATATTATTCTGAATTGAGTTCCTAATTCTTTCCAGTATTCTTAACCCCTCTAATTCTCATTCAGGTCTCAGAATCTTCATCCATATTTTTCTAGCAAAAAAAAAAAGCATACTAATTATGTCTATGAGCAGTCTCACAAGCTATTTCTGAATTATGGGCCCTAGAAATATAAGTGTAATTTCCTGATCTGGAAATTTTTATGCCATTACTCTAGAACAGCTGAACTTGGAAAATTTCAGGTTTAGGAAATGATCCGGGCCTGCTCTGTTTCTCATTCGCCTTATTTCCTTGACTGCTTGGCAAGCTGGAGGGTTCAGTAGGAATTTATATGACTAGACACATTTTGCAAGGTTTCTGAAGAGAGGCATCAGGCATGATAAATGGCCAGCACTCTCACCACTGTCACTAAGGGTCAAAGCAATCTGTCGGCTGGAAGCCCTGTCTGCAGCTCATCTGTGAAAGCCTTTTATCAACTCTGTTCCCAGAGACAATTTACCAGCAAGCCACAAAAATATACAAGCAGGTTGCAGTCAAGACCTTGAAGGAAAAATCTCCTTATGTTTCCTACCATGGAACTAGCTTCATTACACCATAAGACATCAGGAACTATCTCCTAGAATAATACTTATATCTCAGTTGGCTCTTTCACTGAATAGGAGAAATAAAGAAAGAAAAATAATCAAAACAAACAGAAAATATAAACCAAATGAGCTGCACTGTAATGGATCTCCAAACAGAGCGGAAGTATGTTCTCTTATTTCCTCTTTATTGAAGCAGATCACACTTACTGCTGAAATGTCACACGCCTGACAAATTTAACCTCGAAATACCTCTTTGGCTTTTCCTTTCCCTATAAACACATCATGTCACAGCCCACAAAGGTAGAAAGGTCATACTGGGATTCCCTCACTTAACTTTGTTAGTAACATAGTGTAGGGAAGGAGATTTTTGTTTGGTTTATGTTTTGTGCTAAGTTGCAGTGGAGACAATGTCTGTGCCGTTGTTTTAGAAGCTGCCACAAACATATACTCAGCCATTGCAACTTCAGTCCAGTGTGTTTCTAGAAGCATACGTCTTGTTTCCCTCCTCTCTTGTTTTCCTCCTCCTCCCAAACAGCACACTCTGTGTTGTACAGGTACAAAACAAAAGATCTGTGTTAGTACATTATTATGCTGCGAACAGTCTTTCAGTGCTGGCAGACAAACCAGGACATTTGGGAGTCCAGCAGTAAGTACTGTTTTGTCTTGAGACATCCAGTGAATGTGCAGTTCAAGACATTTTTCAGAGGTATGCAAGGTTTTTTTAAAATTTTTTAGTGCTGGATGCCTTCATATGTATTACTTGCATAATGGATGAGCTTAAGTTTCTGGGTCCTATCAATCAATGCCTGACCTGCATGCCACTAGTTATGTGCAGCTGGGTAAAGTGATTAACCCCTCTGCATTTATCAGTACACCAGTACATTTGCTCAGCACAGCCAGTGGGCCATTTTCTATTTTCCCCTGTTGTGTATGACCTGATACAACTAGAAAACTTTGTGGTTAAAACAAAAAAACAAACAAACAACAAGCAAACAAGGTTATATATGGCTTAAGAGCACAATGAGTAAATTGATCTTCCCTCTTCCCTTTCTTTCTGACCAATATAATTGAAAGAATTATTTTGTTCTTTTTTCTCTATTTGCATAAAAACCACAGAACAATAGAATAGCCCAGACCAGAAAATTCCAGGTTAGTTTTGAGCCTAGGACCTTGAAAGACCATCTGGACCAGGCTTTAATTCAAAGCAACTCATGGACATTGCAGCTTAATTATTACTTAGTTCTTCAGAATAGGGATATCAATTTTAGGTCATGCCGGAAGCTTAATAAAAGACACCTTAAATTTTTGCTTATAATGAGCTGAGAGTGGCTGAAAGTTCTACTGAACTCACTTTTCCCCCCACCCTCCCTGCTTGTACATGGTACTGCTTGCTGCTCACAGAGAATTGTTAAAATTTTATTTCCTACTGACTACCACTGACAGATGACACATTTGCAATGCAAAATGTATCTACAGAGTGGATGTCCTTGTTTAGATCCAAGTTTGTAATAGTTCATTAGTCTTTTCAATTAAAATTATGTAATACTTAAGCTCTTCTCTTTCTCAGTATTATCCTAAATTGTGGTTACTGTGAATCTCCAGCTATATAAATACAGGATGAGGCTAGGGAGTAGTTTTGCCAAAAAAAGCAGACAGGGTTTACAATGGAATGGAAGCCCAACATGAATTAACACACTTATATTTTCACCAAGTTTCCTCCCAGAGACTGAGTTTATAAATCACAGCTTTACAACTGAGATATTTCTGGCCTATTTCAGCTAAAATAGCATCTACTTTGGGAAAATACATTTTTAAGGGAGATGTGTAAGAAGTGAAGAAATCCAAAGGAGGAAACTCAAAGGCCTAATTAAGTGGCACATACACAAAACAAAAAAAAAAAGAATATGAAGATGAAAGAAGAAAAATCACAGTCTCTGTGAATGCTTCAGATGGGGAAGGGAATAAGTCTCACTAAAATTCGTGACAATGGTCCAAGAAATAACAGACCTGAATAAATTTTTTTTAATAGTATTCAGGGACTAGTGTTATTAAACCCAGAATAGACACCTAACCACAGTTAGAAACTAAACACAATGACAATTCCTATTCTACATATCTTGCTTCTAGTTATAATCTGACAGGAGGGGTATGGGTTAGGAGAGAAAGTTATGCATATGTACTGTACTTAAATGCTCAGCCTATTTTCAACAAATCTAGTCAACATATTTTCACTATACAAAAGTATACATAACAACAACTCTGCCACTAAAGGAGCAACTAATTTTCAGAGCAGTCTGAGAGAGATCCAGTTTTCCTTTTTGCGAAACGCAGCAGTGTGAAAGTCCCCAATCAGCTTGTTCGACGAGACTTTTAACAGGGCTTAAAAAGGTTCAGGTACTCTGAGTTGGATGCAGAGAAAAAATACAAGATATTCTCTAGAGGTCAAAACAACAAAAAAGCTTACTGGGAAACTAGAAAAATCAGAGAAGTTTGGCAAAAGGTTTAGTACAACATCCAATCAACATAAAACACTTCTCACAGCATTAACTTGGCCCATTCAACTTAGCAAACTTTAAACCCATTTGATGTCAAGTTACTCAAAGTATTTCAAGTAGAGGGAATGATAAGAAGGAGAAGGAAAGACAGAAGATATAGAAAAGCAGATATATACCTACCAATTCCTGGGTTCCTGCAGTGTTCAGACACAAACTCCAAGAGAAAGGTAGGGTTTAGACAAATGTGATGTCCTCGTGTTCAACTCCTTGGCTTTCCTGGGCCCATCCCCCAGGCAGGACTTCTGGTCATTTGGCCTCTCAGGAGCTGGGTTAGGGGAGAGTGAAGCACCACCTCCAGTGTTTCATGACTGGCAGACATTGCAGGGCTAGGATACAGGCTCTAGAACTGGGGGGTGTAGGGCACTTCACTGCCTCACATGGGCAAGGCCTGACCCACCCTTCCCCCAGACACAGAAGATTACTTTGCCTTAGTGGTTCTGCAGTCCTCATTTGTCCCACCTCTTACACATTGTACTGCTGAAAAGGTATCTACTGCAATACAGTTACACCCTTCCTTATTTTCTTTCATTTCCTTTTGAATAACTGGTAAATGACATTGGAAATTAGACTCTGTCCATTCTCTTGATTTTCCTCAAACCCACCAACCCTGTGTAGAAAGTTCAGATGCTGTGATGGAAATGGCCATGGATATTCAGACATTTCAGCAGAATGCTGCTTTCAAATTTGAGTTGTCCCAAATGATGATCATAACACAGAGACATTCTGGGACAAAAATGTAGATAGCAGTACATGAGGTTTACTTACAAGACAAATGGAAAAAAGGTATTTCTTCAGTAACAGTTATAAGATAACTTTTTTCAAGTTGCTTTTCCTAGCAAGATTTATGCACATTCATCAACTTCACATGCAAGTTTTTAGAGAAGCAATGAAAACTAGTATATTTGTCAACCTGTGCTCATGTTTTCTGTTTGATAGTTAGATTTGAAATCGATTTTATCAGCATTTCTGCCTATATTTGAGGAACAGAAGGCCAAAAATCTCCTGTGAATGAGGAATCAACTCCCACAGCTTTCTAAAGGAAGCACAGCTTTCTGAAGAAAATAAACAATTAGAGTTGGAATTAGCCCAGTTTGCTCATCTGAGCCTGAACAAAATCTTTCTGGTGTCTCACCAGGCTCTTATGAAGTACAGAATCAACTTCAAACCTGAACAGTTGCAGTAAGGGGGGCAGATTTCTACCTACCCCTGTGCCAAGGTATAGCATTTGATCAAGTTCAGGAAGCTCAATTTGTTTCTAGTACCCCTCTGTACTCAGCAGCCTGAACAAATTGGACAGAATTAGGATGCATCTCTGTATGTATTTATCTTTGAGTAGGTACTTATTGCTCACCCAAAAAGTTCTCAAACT
Source organism: Orthonyx spaldingii (assembly GCA_013397795.1). Classification (NCBI taxonomy): domain Eukaryota; kingdom Metazoa; phylum Chordata; class Aves; order Passeriformes; family Orthonychidae; genus Orthonyx; species Orthonyx spaldingii. Next base: position 61,543 of record VZTJ01003903.1, read on the forward strand.
TAACTGAAAATCCAACTGATATAAACAAATCAAGATATTGAAGAGATAAGGCTGAGTTTGGGTTATTTTCAAGTGTATTTCACCCACAGAACACCTTTAAGCAAGTCAAAATATAATTATTTCGTTAGTACTTAACTGTCCTTGTACAGCTTGTGAAAAACGCAGTTCACTCTCCTGTTAGAATTTAAAAGTTTAATAAAAGACAATAGGGGACAAACACAATAAAGCAAAAAGTACTAGTGCTAGGGTGCTTGGCACTCGGCCAAGAGCACACCTGTGGTTACAGAGACATTCCTTACATACTCTTTCGGTTGTATCAGCCTGATGCATATTCATTAACAAAAATGCATATTCATAACCCCCCCAACTAATTTCCATTTTCCAGGAACTGTTTTACATGGCTCCTCCTTGGGTCCACCTTCTTAGAGCATGCGTGTTTCTTGGCTCCCTTTTTGTTATCGTTCTCCAGACTGGGCTTTGGTCCATGGTTCCTGCAGACTGAGGGTGCCGATAGTAGTCAGGAGTTTTCATCCCACGTCCTTTGGATGTTATCCAGCCAAGCAGACAGTTCAGTTGCTACAAGCATAACTATATCAGCTATCCTACTGCTATGTCTAAGTTTAACAGAAAATAAAAGCATTAGTTATTATTACAAAAACCTATATTCTTATAATAAAGCTACACATAGCTTTCATTTTATTTGCGAAAAGCCAACATTATAATATGCATTTATTACAAGCTTAAAGCAAAGAACACTAAGCAAGATGGATATAGCTGGAACAAGGCCCACAAAATACTGACCCTTAGAAGCTTCCCTCTAAATAGTTGCTGTTTCTGGAATGGGAATTTAATCCATCTCCATCTTTTATAGTTACACATACTGATTAAATGGAAGGGATTCAGAGCTGTGCATGTCATCTAACGCATGTCTCTGCGACCACAATATCAAAGCCTCTGCTCTTCTGCGTCTCCCTGGAATTAGAGTTGTAACTTCCAGCACAAAAGCAAAGATTATCACAGTCAATAAGAAAACTATCAGGGCCTCTGCTTTACCAGTGCCTCACTGCCTTACTTTCAGAGTTTTCAAGTATGTATTCCTGTTGGTATGTATACCTGAAAAAAAGAATTATGGAATGTAAGAAAGGTCTTTTCTCACTATCTGGGTTCAAGACAACTTAAAGACATGGACACTCTAAAATGAGTTAGCTCCCCTTAGTTTTAACCAATCCCATTCCACCAATAAGGAGAAATGAAATATGAGTAGACATGAGTAAAAAAATAAGTTTTCTGACACGAAAAACTGCAACAGGCAAAAAAACCTATAAAATAACAGTAAATAATCACCAGACACAAAATTACTAAATCTCACAAACTCCCTGAGAACAAAGAGACACCGAAAATGGCACAAATACCCTTTCCAAGATGGTGCCCACCACAGGCAACTACTGTAGGGAGACAAAGGGAAAATGGCATCTGACCCTACCCCCAGGATAGTGTCCTCCATATGCAGCTGTGCAGCCTGGGAAACAAAGAGAAAGGATAGTGGTAAAACCTCCTGGGAAGGTAGGAGCTTACAAAGCAGTTCTAGTGGCAGATGGGAATTGCCAGCGTGGGCAGGGTAGTGCCGCCACCCTCCACTTCCTCCTGCCACTTGCTGGACTCCGATGGGATTGGTGCTGCTGTTTCTAAGCCACGGGTCGCTGTGGGGGAAGAACCAGTCTGTCAACATCCTGCCCCAAAATTCCGGTTCTGGCCATGGCACCAGGTCTTAAAGAGACAGTGTCAATGTGTGTGTCAGGGGGGCACAGATAGATATGGAATACAATAATATTTTGGGTTACCCACGGCACTCACTCACATCAATGTTAAATAGAAATGTAATGCAAGACAGGTGGGGTGATCGTGAAATTAGATGGAGGGATGCTTGCCGTTCTTGTTTGAAGAAAATGAATGTGAGCACAGTGACATACTATGGAAGTAAGATCCCAGGATTTTTTAGGTATCACGTACAATAGTTACTGTGGTGATTTGAGACTAAAAATAATCAAGTTTTACAATGATAAAGTCATTACCATCATTGTAAGCTCTTGACAATGCCTTTTTCCTCCTTCTTCCTTCTTATAATTTGCTATAAAGTAACAGCAAGTGTCTGGAAGCCTTCCCCTGGGTATCATACAAGCCTTATTGATAAAAGTCTTTGGCATTCCACACAAGTGGAATGGAAGATGTTATGAAGTTCTCTGTAATTAAACTAGTTAGAAGCAAACATATAGCATGGGACTGTTAAAGTAGCCCTTGTTCTGCAACAATGCTTAATTTTAGAGAAGCATGAGGAAGGGAGTGCAATGAAACAGCCTTGTGCAACAAAAGCGATGAAGGAGAGTAGGAAGGACAATAACAGACACAGAGGCAGGAGAGTCTACCAACAAGAAGAAAAATGCTAATGCAGTGCTTTCATGCTCTCTATATTAGGTTAGCAGACCCAATCTGCAAGTCATCACTGCCCATACCTACTTGATAGAAGTGATGTGAAAAAAATCCAGTCTATGACTTTTTACCTACTCCTTTCAATCCTCAAAGACAACTTCTTATGCTCTTTGAAGATGCCTGTGGTTCACTACCAATTTAAGGAAAACCAAAGTGCTTTCTTAATTATTCCCAGGCATTCACTTAGGGGAGGGATGTTAAACTCCTAGTCTGCAAGCTGTGACTGTGGAATGGTGTCTTTCAGCTCCCACCTTTCTTGTCACACCTTGGTTATGTCTTTGCCATACTAGACAAAGTCATGTTAGGACATCCAGTAAGCAACAGTGCACAGTACAGTGTTTATAAAGTGACAAATGTTGCTGTGAAGCACTCTCCAGGTATATCCAGAACCAAGGCTAGCACACTAACTTATTTCTCTGCTAGAGATTTCTCTTTTAGTCTCTTAGTGAGACATAGAGAAAACAATCAAGGGGATAGAAATGACCAAAGGAAAGAAGGTTTTAGATCAAATTCTTTAAAACAAAATGTGGAATATGCCATTTCACTACCTACAAAGATCACTGATTGCAATCAGGTTGTGAGGAGCATATCAAGGCATAAAGACAAGAGCAATTACTCTTGTTCAAACATGAACAGTTTCATTCTGTCTCTAATCACCCTCTGGTGAGTTCAGCACTTGTGGTTGCAGCTCAAGTTCTTTCTGCAAGGTAGGACATGCATTGCAGAACCTCACAAGCATCTTCACGTGACATTAAAAGTCCATGTCATGGCTCAGTATTCTTTTCACAACAAAGAATTGTTGAATTATGTTCTCGTCAGGCTGTGGATCACATATTTACTTCTGTGCTAACTGATCATAATTCTCATTTCCTTCATTCAAGTACCCATAATCAGCTGCTTTAATATTGTGCCAGCAAGATAGCTGTAAAAGAACTGATTCATTTCTTTTCATACTTTAACTTCCACTAATATCACACAAATGTCACTGAATTAAACATCAAAAAATCCTGTCATATTCCTTAGAAGGGGAAATTGGGTCACAAGAAGACCCTTTGTGTTGGCCAAGGTAACTCGTTTGAACTTTGACAGAAGACAGAAAAATATATATGCACACTGCCAGCACACCAGATAGCATCTCCCTCATGTAGGACCATGCTCTTCTCCATTTCATACATGCAGGGACAGTTTGTACAGGAGTTTTGTTTTTTTCAACATCTGGACAAAATAGGGAAAGAGGGGGAAGAGGAGGAGAAAGAAGAGTGGGGTGGGGAGTCTTCCAAAAGAAAGTCTTTTATTTTTGGAACACAAGCAACAAGCTGTGGTGCAGCAGATGTGGGAATATGGGTAAGAAGGCCTGGAATCTATTCACACTTTTTGCCCTGTGTATGTCTGCATGGCTTTGAACAAACCAGGTTAGCTTTCTGCTTCTTTTGCATCTTCACCTAGGTTATCCAGAGGTGATTTAACCTGGGGATTAAAAACCATGAAAGCACAGTTTGGGGGAGAAGGAAATGATGCTGTTCAGCATCAAATGAAGACTAGGCATGGCACGTCTGCACAGGGTGCTGCTGGCCTTAGTGCTGCCACTGGCAGAAGGACATAGAAGAGATCCCTCATCTCCCACTTGCCAGAGTTTGGGAGACACCAGCAGCAATTTTGAAGGTTATTTGATGAAGTGACAGTCAGAAAGCACATTTCAGGTGACTGCCTTACTGTATTAAAGGCCCATTTTTATCCAGCCATATAAGTTCAATGACATTTCTCTTGCAGTTGTGGAGCTCTCTGCTAGCTCTTTGCCCTAAATTATTAAAAGAGAAGACTGAGCCTCCTTACAGACAAGTGCAGCAGGGGTAAACAAAAAATAGTTTTGGAATGAGTAGCATATGTTTTTTTCAAGAACAGATGCCTAGGGGAATGGTACCCACTATCCAAATACCCCCCAAAATGGCCATACCAAAATGGTCATTGGCAACACAACAAAAAGCTGCTTCACAGCTGCCTATTCTGTCATCCAGGCTGCAGTGCCTTGGAAAGTGGAGAACTAGAGACAAGTATAAAGTACAGTACAGGCAGCAAGCAGTCCTGTATTCCTGCCTGCCAAAGGACTTTGACAGGCACCTGTCATGATTTGATTATTAAGGTTCTTAAAATACCTCTGCCCAAATTAAGGTGCAAACGAGGCCATATGCCAGTCAATAGTATGAGTTTTATTTGATAGTAAATATGAGAGAGAGAGAAAAAGAGAGACAAAGAAGAGAAATAAGTAGAACATAGGTGGGGGCGACAGAGAGAGAATAAGGAAAATATCACCACTCTGTGGATCCCAACACTGTTCTGTTGATCCTCTCCAGCTGATCTTCTTGGTGGTGAAGGTTGCCCTGAAAAGCATAGAATGCCATGGGTTAATATACCCTCAAGCCAGGTGGTGATGTCCAGGCATGTCCCCCTGGTGGGGGGAGTTTGCCACTGTCTCTTGCAACAGACTTTGGATGTGTTGCATCACGTGCACTCCTATAGTGCAAGGCTTCTGGGGAGTGCTTTGGGGGGTCTTTTATGGCATAGGACTCCCCCTTTGCTGCTTCTCACGTGAGTGTCCCGTGGATGTGGTCTGTGGGGTTGGGGGTTCCACAGCTGGGCCAGTTTGTGTAAGGGAGGATGGGTGTTCAGTGCCTCTGACCAGAGGTTACACCAAACACCCAGAAACCTCCTCCCCTCACCTTCGCTGGGGGAGAGTCTGTGTAAACCTGACTTCTGTGAGCTGTGTTCTCCCCCACCCCAAATTCAGTTCGTGACTCTCAGCACAGATGCTGGGTTTGATTCTTTTCTGGGTGCATTCCTTCCCCCAGACTTGTTTGTTTCAGGTGACTGAAGAATAGGTTTTTCCTTTATCTAATCTCAGTAGTTTGAGTGACAGTCCAAAGTTCCAGTAAGGCATCTTCAGGGATGCTTCTTTATAGTGAACAGAACTTTATATCAATGTTTGAGGCATGAACTGTTTCAGTCTCTGACAGCACCCTACATAAAAAGTCCAATCCTCCCTCTACACCCAAGGGTGCAGCAGTTTGGATGGAGAGGCCTGAGTGTTCAGAGAAAGCATTATAGGTACCTGAGACCTACACACAAACTGTCTTCCTAAACTCATAAATTATATCTGTCCCAGTAGTTGGCCAGTTAAGTTGTTTGAAGCACTTTTTAAATGCTTCTACAATAATATGGGGAAATATCTATTTAGTTTGATGCCTTTAATATGCAACTCCCTCAGCTTCTCCTTTTCTGCTGTTTTGATGTCTGCACTAATGCTGCAATGTGGATCACTGCTTTCCTTTTGAAAGGAGTCTAATGCAGAAGTAGGCTATGCGAAAGGCAAACAGCTCCTCTTTTTTTTTCCCCTTAACTTTCACACTCTCCTTGCACTCTGATTTCTCTCTTGGAGCCATCAGAAAAGAATGTTCATTAAAGTTCATATTTCCTTTTTTGGCTTTGTAATTTAATGTCACACAAAGAATAGACATTACCATGAACAGCAATGGCCTTGCCTCATGCTGTGAAATATTAGTACTAGTAAGGCCTCTACTACATTTTCAAGAAAGGGCCTTTAAAAGCACTCAGCAGAAGCCTTGATAAAAATCAACTCTTTATTCCAGGCATGTGCCAGGCCATCTCAAGCTACATCCAAAAAGGGTAGCTTTACGACATGTATCAAATAAGACACTTATAATGTTTTACTTAACTGGATATTGACGTGTTGGTTTGCCATGGATCTGGCATGTTGCAAGGACTAAAGGACATAGAACATGTCACCTTTCCCTTTCTATTTTCAATGTGGGTATGAAAGATCACTGTCTTGGTTTTGAAGTAGAAAAGAGTTGCGTTTTTTTACTTGAGTAACGTCAATACCAGATTTTGTCATTATAGACATATATGAGCATAAAAAACCAGAAACAATTGGCCTGAACAATTTATCATCTAATCTACATATAGAAATGAAGGAATAGAATTTTAAAAGGAACAATGACTGAATGGGGATGGAAAATAATGTGTGAATGTATTTCTTTCATCTTGGACAGAGAGAAGGTGGATCTCCAGACATTCTCATCACCAAATAATCTACTTTCCTCTGTGTTAGTAGGAATAAGCATAGAAATAGATTTACCCCCCCAAAACTAGGGGCAAAAGGTAGTATGATCTCAAGTCAGAGGGTCATACTCTTCTGTGGTTAGTGATGAGAGGAAAAAATATTTTTCATTAAAAGAGGGTGTTGTGGTTTTAAAATAAGTCATGAAAAAAGTCATGAAAAAAGGGCTCATGGTTGAGAATACGAATTGTGGGAGAAATAATTTAAGGTAAGAACAAGGTTTAGTTTAAAACTATAACGGAAATTTATTAATAGGATTAGAAAAGGATAATAAATAGTAAAATAAGCTATTAAAACACCTTTCTTCCCTCCTCCTTAACTTCCCACCTTTCTCACCGAACACGCAGGGATACAAAACATGGAAGAGACTCTCTGCGTTGTATTCTGGGGGTCTTCTTTATAGGAGACAGTTTTTTACAAGCTTCTTCGGCGTGGTTTTAATTTTTATGAAGTAGCAGCCTGCCTGATCTGCTACCACATGACTTCCCTCCCATGGGTAAAGCAGTCTTCCCAAAACTGTGTTCCGTGCATCATTTAGTTCATGGGGTGTAATCTTTTAAGGATATGCTGCTCTAGGTTGCAAGTGGTATCGACAAAAGTCACTTAAAGCCAATTATGGTGAATAGAAAAAATTTATTAAGCAAGCGATATACAGGCAAATCAGCGCTGGGCGGCTGGGGGGTCCGTGCCCCACAAAATGGCTCGCACCTCTGCATTCCTCCTCTCTGTTCTTATACTCTTTGGTTTCCGGCTGATGAATTTTTCCTGGAGTGCTCTGCGTCTGCGCCATGGTGTTGCGAGGGGGTCTTTTCTGCCTCCTGGTGGTCATGGGGATAAAGGTAGTGAGTCTTCCTCAGTGACCTTCCAATGCCTTCTTGCCATAAGCATGCGTACTGTTTTTTTAAGTTACACGATTGCCCGTACAATATACATTGTTTATTCTAGCGGATGTCTGTAGTTAAACGTTCCGGTGGGGGTTGCCTAAAAAC
>VZTJ01003903.1:69627-164463 GCA_013397795.1 Orthonyx spaldingii
CATTGCCCACAACACCATTGCTAATAAATTTTTACCAGTTCAAAATTTCTGTGGGGTTTTGCAGTGCTGAAAAGCTAATTCAGTCCAAATTCTACATTGGGAAGCTGTTTATCATGTCTCTGCTGCCCGTTCAGGATCTCCATGCATCCTGTGGTTCAATTCCACATGGCCCTGGCAGCACTAGTGGCTCCGGGCGACTCTGTGCAGCTTTCGGCTTTTTTTGCAGTTCTGGATTTTCGCTGCTGCCACTTTTTTCCCAGCTGGAGCTGTCTTTATAGTCCAACAGCACACAGCCGGTCCCGTTTGGGGTATAGGCACTGGCTCTCTTCTTGTTGTGAAGTCTATTTTAGCTACCACCAGCTCCCAGCATGGCGAGGTCAGGGGGCACGGCTGGGCACGGAGCAGACCGGCCGCCTCAGCCCCGCCACCTGCCCCACAGTCCGACGGGGTGCGGGCACTGCACTGTCGTCCGGGAGAGTGGGACCACATGCACCAGGGGTGCCAGCGGCCCCAGCCTCGCCACCGGTGTGTGTGGCCCCGGCCCCACCAGCCCGGGACTTCGGCCCCACATGACCCCAAGGCCCCGCTCATTTATTTTCGGTCGTAGCCATGCCACCGCACCCCGCACAAAGAGGGCTGGGGTGGGAAACGGCTGCTCCGGGTTCTCACCCTCCCTTTGTTTATATGCCCCTAGAATCCGTAAATCAGCAGAGGTGCATTGGTCTCTGTTGAGCATACTAGCCTCTCATAGAAAACCACCCCTTGGGGCTCTGCCCCCTCTTTTCCTGCCACAGACAAAGAACCGTGTTATGCACACCTAAGACAGAGGGAAAGACAGTAATCCTATATGAAAGACAGCATGTTCTTTATAATTCTATGCAAAATATGATTTTTAAACCATCCAAGATTCATTTTTCCCTAAGCAGAATACAGTGAGAACAAATGCACAGGTGATATCAGAATAAGTGCTGTATCAATCACGCACTTTTTCTTAAGCATGAGATTCCAAATGTGCCTCATTCCCCTGGCACGGACATAAGAATTGGTTGAAAAGGTGAAACGAAAGTCACTGAGCAGCTTCCAATCTCCATAAATATCTATGTCTTGTTGAAGATATGAACAAGAATTCTTCTGTATGATTTGCTCATCATCCAATTTATGCTTATGCAGCATTTTTCTTATGAGGAAACACTAAGTAAGACATGTTCTCAAACACACAAGTTGTGCAGTCATCTGCTGCTAATTATCTCTTCTGTTTCTGGGGTACTTTCCATGGGAAAGAGTCCATATGTCTTATACACATAATTGAATTAAATTTTACAGTAGTGCTGTTAGATAATGAAGCACTAGCTCTTCCAGCTGAAATAGCCAGTACTGAAAGTTTGAGTTAGTTGTCCAGATCTGATAAATTTTAACACAGTTCACCCCATCTGGTAAATTGATCTCAGGCGATTTTCAACCTTTTACCACTACACTAAACCCATGAGCTTTGTGCCAATAAAAGACAGGTGGCCAATCTCCATCTGAGTATACCAAATGCCAGAGAATCCATCAATTCTTCCAACATTTCTTCTTCTGACTAAACATTACCATTGCTAAAAAAAAATATGCTATTTTTCTTTTTGAATTTGTAAACCTTCTGGTTCCTTTTCCTGACAGATCCAAGACACCTTTGGTAATGACATCTTACCATGGAAACAAAACTGGTTTCTTGGAGGCAAGATGGCTTAGTTCACACTGTGGTTTTCTTAAAAACCTTTCTTCAACAAATTAATTTCCCAACATTCCTGCTTCCTTTGTGGGGAGTGTTATTTTACAGGAAGGACTTTACATTCTTCTTTCTTCCACTCACTCAAACCTGATCTGGAAGTGCCCAGAAATGATCCCTCATTTTAACTTTGTACTTTACTTACTATTAGCTTGACTGTACGCTTGAATTCAGAAGTTTAAACCTGTCACTGTATCTTCTCCAGATTGTATTTTTCAAATCTTGCTTCTTAAGCTAGTATTTTCTTCAAACCTCAAATCATATTAATATCTTTTCATCATTTGCTACAACATTTCAGTTTTTCTCAAATGCCTGCACAGGGATTTTATAGGTTTCCCCAAAATTATTTCAGTCAATACATTTTCAATTGTGTATGCAGCAATATAAAACATCTCTTTGCTCTCCTGTTTATTCACTGAAAAAGCTCAGCCCAAGCATGACAGTGAAAGTTAAGGACACAGAGAAAAAATTTCCATCTATAGCTATTTAATCATATTATCTCAAATTCTTTGAAATTTTTGTACTTCAAATACTACTCATATTAACTGTCCTGTTTAAAATTACTAGAACTACCCACTGAAGAAAGAACAACTTATTTGACTAAGAATTATAGATAGCCCTGGTCTAAACAATATGATAGCATACTTCGTTTTTTCACATAATTGTAACTAAAGATGTTTATTTTAATAGTAGCTTCCTGGCTGCAAATAGACAACTCTCGATTTCCAGCCTATGTGTCTCCTGTCCTGTAAGTTTACACTGTCCATATCATTTTGCACTAGAATCAGTTCTGATTCCCAACTGCAGCCCTCTTATGCTGGTGTGTGTATATATATATATATATATATATATATATGTATGTATGTATTTCACCCAACTTCTTATTATTGTAAAAATTATAGAGAATGTCAGATAGAAAAATGTATGTGATAATTTAGTGTTTAAAACATTTAGATACCCCAAATCCTATTCTAGAATAGGTGGGAAGATTACTTTTAAGCAAATTTTTACATTAATATATGTATGAAAGACCTAAAAATTATTTCTATCCAAAGAGATATTTTTCATGACCTCTTCTAAGTACTAAAAGCTAGAGCAAATTGTTACAGAAAACATGAACCCTGAATTTTCAAATAAAATAAGCATCAAAATAAAAAGTTGAAGTACAAACCACAAGAGCATTATTTAATTGAGATACGTAGAAGGAAGTGCACTTATACTTTTGCCTTTTTTGGAGCTACAAACACAACAGTTCAATATGGACTTTTTTACTCTTGCTTAGAACTGTAGAGGTCAAATTCAGATCAAATAATCCTTTGACGTTAATTTCATTTGACTGATTTAATCACTTTTTCCACCTGTAGGAATACTATGTGTTCAGTGCATCACATCTGATAATGGAGGGGAGTGAAATGTTCATTTTTAATGCTTGTTTTCAAGGCATTATGACATATTTTTAAATTGTTATCTTCTTACTTATTTACTGAATTTCTTGAATTTCTTGTTAATGAGACCCTCTTGTACTTCTGATACTTGCTAATGAGTCAAGAGGAAGTTTTCTGAACAAATGCAAAGTCTGGTAACTTTTGGTAACTCGGTGATCAAGAAGATCTGGTTTAATAATTGACCTTTTTTTTTTTTTTTTTTTAGGGAAAGATGTGGAATATGAAGAAGAAAGGGGACAGCAAAAGAGGAAAAAAGAAAATAGGCAGGTCTTCGACAGATCTGTGTTAATGTTTAACACTCCAGCAACGATCACTTAAATATAAGAATGCTGCACATTCCGTATGTCTCTGTCCTCTCCCTTGTTTGTCCTAAAAGAAATGACTTTGTGGAGACAACCGCATACAAGCAAAGGTCTGTGAACCTACATCTGTACTGAGTGTCCTAATAAAGAATTCAAATGAAAACTAAAGGTTGAAGGATTATGGAATATATCCTATTTGTATTATAGCATCTGAGATTGTTAATCTGCCCTAGACTGCCTCAGTCTTTCTTTATCACCATTAGATGTCACAAAACATTTATATCCTTCTAATGGATCAGTTCCTTGACAAAAACATGCATTCCCAAAAGGAGTAAATTTGTATACCTTTTCTTTTCCTTGGAAGAATGATTTTATTGCATCATTGTATTTCTTGGTGGGAACTTTAGAACAAACAGAAGTCCTACTAGAAAAATGGCAAAAGGGAGATACTTAATGTAAGAGAAGAATTTGTCTAGGTCTCTGCCCAGATTTCTCAACATTCTCAACACATGATAATTAGTCTCATCCAAGGCTTATATCATCCAGACCTCACAGCATAGATATAAATAAATTTGACATGCTGATCTTTGGTCTCCCAATGTTTTACAGAACAACTGAATCGACAGTTAGTTCTAACATTAAAATACCCAGGTGAAGAGTACCCATTCTGCAGTGATCTGCAGTATCCATTCTGCAATGAAGTTCAGATATGCTGTTGCTGCAGCTTTTGGAAAATTTCATCCAAGTCAGTATGACTTTGATAAGATCTGTCTTCAGAAATTAAAATGTTGCAGTTAGACAACAGCTGTCAGATATGTGCACATATAGTATTAATTGTTAGCTTTTATTTCCTGAACATGTCTGACTTGCAGGAGAAAATTCATCATCCTTGCCATTGCCACATCTTGACAAACTTCCCTCAACTTAAAAAAAACAAACCAGAAATAAAATGTCCTTCATCATGGATTGGCTTAATCCATCACATCCCTGACATGAGGTGTGGTAGTATCTGAATAAAATGTAGGGTAAGGGTTAGTGTAAGGGTTAGGGTCAGGGTAAGGGTTGGGATCAAAGTTGGGGTTACAGTTAGGTTTAGGCTTAGGACCAAGGTTAAGGTTAGGGTTGGGATCAGGTTTAGGGTTAGGATAAGTATTAGTGGTCGGGTTGAAGGTTATGGTTTGGGATGAGCTTAGATTTAGGTTTTAGGTTAGGGTTAGTGTGAGAGTGTTCAGGGTATGGTTAAGTTTAGTGTCAGGGTCATGCTGTGAGTTACAGTCACATTTAGGTTTTAAGTTAGGCATATTTTTGGTATTACATTTAGGGTTATGGTTGTGTTTAGGCTCTGGAGTAGGTTTAGTTTTAGGTTTAGGATTCTGTTTATCATTGCTTTAGGGTTAGTTTAAGGGTCAGTTCTCATTTCCGGGTCAGTGCTGATGTTAGCGTTAGGGTTTGGTTTAGTTAGTCTTACCTTATAAAAGAAACTTTCTTAATTACTCTTAGTGTATCAAAATTTATCTATTATCTTAACATAATTTAATGGGGTTTATTCTGAAACAATTGTCAAACTTATGAGCCTGCCTCTTCATATCTTTTTATGTGTTTGATCTCCTCATCCTAAATTTATGTGTCTCTCATGAGAATATCTGAAGGATGAACTGAAGCCTCTGTAAGCGTTTTCAATGATCCCTCAACGTAAAAATATACTCTGAAAATAAGACTAGCATAATTTGATCCAAAAACTTTTTCAATTCTCCATTTCCTTCCAAAATAAAAGGACCAAAATATTTTTATCTCAAAAAAGTATGTCTTTTTCTCAAGAGTACAAATAATTGAGGTACTCTGGTTCTTGACCTTGCTCTTAGAATTTTGTGTGTTAGAATTAACAGTTATTCAGCAATATAAGGAAACCTTAATATAATGACCCCTTAAAGCATTCAGAAGGCCTTTAATCTATTTTCAAACCATAAATCTGCATGCACCTCATCACACACACACACACACACACACACACAAAAGAAAGGGTTATTATGAAGTTCTGGGAGGTAAAACATGTTTCCAGAGGTGTGTTAAGTAGGGTGAGAAAAGGAGAGCAATCTGGGATTGTGAAGACAGTATGACAGAAGTATGACAAAAGGAAGGTATGGCCAGGGTGAGGCACTGGAAAGAGTGAGAAGGTGTGGACATTGGTCTTGAGAGAGATAATGAAATTACACAATAGCACCTCATAAACACACATTGCTTTCTGTCTGTGCTGGGATGTGAAGGTTTTGCCATTTCATGGAAAATCCTGATCCATATGAGCTTCCTACTCTTCTGCTGGCACTTGTGCAAGGGTTTCGTGAAAGCTTGAGAATAGAAGACAGAACTACAGACATGTTCCCCTTTGCTCATCTGCTTAGAATCACTGTAATAAGGTCAAAGCCCTGTGACTGCACACAGATCTCTAGTTCATCCTGTTCCCCATATTCCATGTGCTGGTGTCCAGGCACTTCATAGAGGTATTTGATTATGTCAGTATCCCAGTAGGGGTGCACAGGGATGCTCCTGTCTTGTGGTTATGGCTTTGGCTGCTTGTGCTTGATCAAGGTATTCCCTCTTAAGCCTCCTTTCATTTCTTGGGTGGTCTCTATAGTCCTCCTTGTACCAGGCTCTATCAAGCCTGGCTATGTCCCTACCTTCCTTCAAATAAAGTTTAAAGCTCTCTCAATGAGCCTTGCTAACTCCTGAGCTATGCTCCTTTTCCCCCTTTGAGACAGTTGGATCCCATTTGTTGCCAGCAGGCTCAGTGTATAAACTGATCAATGACCAAAACCCCCCAAATTCTGCTGGTAACACCAGTCTCAAAGCCAGGTATCTCTTCAGTTGGGATCAGTGTTACCCCACCACTACATTTGCTGCTTGCTTCCCTGGAAAATTGACAAAATGAAAGGGGACCCTTCATGCACTACCTGTTTCCTCCATCTGAGGCCAGGTCCTCCTTATCTCAATCCCCTGGCAATGATGTAAGTGGTATAGAATGACAACATAGATATGCCCACATGACCCCAGGCTCTGCACCTTCATGGCTACTGCGAAAAATTATCTCTGTCCTTGGCTGAAACCAGAACACCTTGTTAAATTTCATAAGGTTCACACAGATCCACCTCTCAAGTCTATCAAAGACCCCCTGGATGGTATCCCTTTTCTCCAGGGAGCTGACTGCACCACACAGCTTGGTGTTATTAACAAGCTTGCTGAGTGTGTAATCAATCCCATGACTTCTCAAGTATGGTGGACAACAGGTTAACCACTTCCCTGGCCCATTCCTTCAGGGATGCCTCCCTGTGCATGCATCTTATCAGGCCCTATGGACTTGTGCATCTTCAGATTCCTTAAATGGTCTCAGACATGATCTTCTGCTACAGCAGCAGATTCTACATTCTCCCATTTCCTTCCTTTCTCTTATGTGATTTGGGCAGCATGGCAGGAGCACAATTACTGAAAGTCAAAATGCCTTTGTCTATAAAAAAGCTTCACTTATTGAAAAGAAACTGTACAGTAGTCAAACAAATGACCTTATTGACTGCTAAATAAGCTTGTTGTGTTCACATCTGGTGGGAGAAAAAGGAAAACCAAAAAACTCCAAGATTTTAGATAGAAAGGGTTCACTGAGAAGTTATATATATGTATTTACCTTTATATGGTGTTGTCAAGGCAAAATTATTTGCAAATAGTCTTCAAGGAACTTTTATAAATCCTCCTTCAAACTAAAGAAAGACACAAATCCTAAGACAAGCATTTTGTTCAATTAAATCAGTTCTGAAATTTAACAAATGAAAAAATATGTGCTACAACCTTTCTCTCTCTCTCTTGATTTCTCACCATTTCAACTACAAAGACTCAGCTTGCTCAGATGGGCAGATGTCTCACATTGTGAGAAGCAAAGCTTGTACAGCGTGTTCTAGAAACACCATGCACTGTGCTCAGGTTTCTTTTTTGTTGCTGTTTGGATAGTGAGACAATGTTACACTGATCCTGAGGGTTGTCTTCCCTCTCATATAGCTTTCACTCTGAACTTTGCTAAGACATCCTGAAAAGTTCTGTCATCATTAAGAACTTTCCATGTGAGCAGCCAGACATTAGCTGTTCTTCCCACTCTTTCCCTAATCTTCAATGAGATTATCCTTTGTATTGAGAGAATTTATATCCACACTACTCTGTTGAATGAATGAATGAATAAATAAATAAATAAATAAATAAATATATATACATATGCTCAGAAACATGACCCGAATAAAATTAACCATGGTGTCAGTATTTGTATTGTTCAAATAATAACACACTTTATTAGTTTCACACTTCATAGTTGTTCCTAGATTTACTTTAGCATTAGAGCACTGCATATATAGAATAATATCAATTAGAATTAGAATTAGAAAAGAATTGATGTAGCATCCTGCTTAGCTTTGCACCTGAGCAAACAGCAGATCCTACAGGCTTATTCTATCAGAGATTCTATTACAGCATTACATTCCTTACATCCTTTGTAACCCTTACATAAATTTTGAAAAGCAGAGTTATCAAATATCCATTAGATGGAAGAGACAACGAAAAAGAAAAAAAATTGTACTTGTATAAAAACATTAGATAGTATGATATCTATTTGTACTTTTCTGCTGTTGTAGAGAAAGAAATATGATTTACTGTGCTCAAAACCCACAGATAATTTTCTGCTTGGTTAGTGAATTGAACTAGTTCATCATGAGACTTACTGCGTGTCTTATAGCAGATGAAATAACTTTGGAAAACAGAAGTTCTGAGGTAACTTGCCTTTTCAAAAAAACTGAGTCTGCTTTGATTTCTGAGTAGACTGGAGCACAAAGAACTACTCTTCTCTAGATATTGAATTAGACAAATATTTATCTCTTCCCCATTCCTCTCCTTGGTCCAGTCCTTCTGTCTTGCTCACATGGCCCTAAACTAGCAAATATTTTAGTTCTCATCCTACTCAAGTCAATGAATAGCAAGAACATAATTTATATGTAATTTTTATACATATAAACAGTTGTCTTCTGAGTTAGCTGTCTATTGGGATAGTCGGTTGCATTGTCTATTGAAAGGAAACAGACACCAGTTGATTCAAGATAAGTGAAGCTCTGGTAACTATGGTCAGAGATTCCGGTACACAAGTGCTTACAGCCCTCAGAAATACGCAAAAAGATCGAAAACATCCCCAATATTCATGCGAAGCTCATCTCTTTATAGGTCAAGCCCAACAATAGGACTAGATGGCAAGCACAAGTCACAAACTTTTGGCTCTATAAATGTCATGATCCGATTATTAGGTTCTTAGAAATACCTCTGCCCGAATTAAGGTGCAAACGAGACCATATGCCAGTCAATAGTATGGGTTTTATTTGATAGTAAATATGAGAGAGAGAGAGAGAGAAAGAGAAGAGAAAGGGAGGAAAAAGAAAAAGGCTGAGGGGACAGAGAAGTGACAGAGGCAGAATAAAAGAGTATCACCGCTCCGTGGGTCCCACTGGCATCCCGATGATTCTCTCCTGCCGGTCTTCTTGATGGTGAAGGTCCCCCCAAAGCACAGAGTGCCCTGGGTTAATATACCCTCAAGCCAGGGGGTGATGTCTAGGCATGTCCCTGGAGTTTGCCATTGGCTCTTGCAACAGACTTTGGATCTGTTGCATCACATGTGGTCCTGTAGTGCAAGGCATCCGGGGGGGCACCTTGGGGGGTCTTTGATGGTCTCAGCTGCCTCTCACGTGAAAGTCCCGTGGATTTTGGCCTGTGGGGTTGGGTTTCACACAGCTGGGCCAGTTTGTATAGTTGAGGATGGATGTTCAGTACCTCAGGCCAGAGGTTATGCCACACACCCAAAAATCTCCTCTCCCTACCACATTTGGATGGGGGGGGATGTTTGTAAGCCTGGCTTCTGTGAGCTGTGTTCCCCCCCACCCCAAACTCAGCCGGGCATGATTTTCTCAGCGCAGCTGGTGGCTTTGGCTTTTTGGAGATGCATACCTTTTCCCCCAGCCTTGTTTGTTTCAGGTGATTGAGCAAAAGGGCTTTCCCTTTATCTAATCAGCAGCTTGACTTTCAGTCCAAAATCCCAGTCTTCAGGGAGGCATCTCTGGTTGTTGCCTTTTGTAGTATCAATGTTTGAGGCATGAATTATTTTCAGTCTCTGACAATAGAGATGCATAACTTTGGTAACAACAGCCGTTCTTTTTTTTGTTGTTTTATGTACTCTCCTGTTTGCTCACTCATATCTAGAAATATTGTTTGATTTTTAATCCAGACTAACTATGCTAGACAGATGCATTTCAATCTACTTTGGAATAAAATTTTTAGTTCTTAATACTCAGCATTCTTCTACTCCACAGTGGGTTGAAATACTGCATTGGCATGCAATAAGGACTCTCAACATTTTGGCTTGACATAAACAGTGAAATTTAACAGAATGGTTGTTCTTCTTCTGTCTCATGCTGAATTTTGTTCACAAGTAAAGATCACTCGTTTATGTTTCAAAAGCACTAAACCAAACACTTTTTTATGTGCTACAAAAATTTTACACTTTGTCAAAGTTGCTCGCCAGGTATATGAACAACACTTCTTATGGGAAATGTGAGTTTAATCACCCAAATGTCTACTTGTGCTGCAGTGAGAGGTGACTGGAGGGGTAAAGTTACTTTCTCCAGACAGAGCAGTACACGTGCCTAAATACAGCTTGGAGATAAAGCCTTTGAGGAAATGAGTGACTTACCAATAAAGAAGATAATTTGGCCTTCATCACTAGCATATGTCTATTGGTGAGCTGCTGTTGCAGCTCACAACAAGAGTATTGATTTAGAGTAACTTTTAAAGTGCTTTGTTATCAAGTAGTTTCTCCCAGGGCAATTGAAAACAAAGAGTAATATAATTAAACTCTGATGCTGTGTCACAACACCGCTGAGAAAAAAGAACTGTCCCTGAGAACTTCTATTCAAGTACATGGGAGATGCCACTTAATGAGCCTAGTCAGAGAACCACGGTGGTCCTAAGGTGCAAGCGCAGATTACAGGTAAGGAATTGTGAAGAAAGACAAGTAAAGAAATGCTGCTTTAAGATGTAGACACAAATCTGTTAAGATAAATGTAGAAAAAGGAGGAAATACCTTTTTAAGAAGTTGGGGAAGATCAAAGATACCAACCATATATATGTAAATCAGTGTAGCTCTACTGACTTAAAAGGAGCTTCACAGATTACCTGGCTGAAAAGATTTGCAATTAAAAACTGTCATTCCACTGAAAAAAATGGTTGTATCTGTAAATGTGTAATTTTTTTTCCTCCTTCAACTCCTATAAACCCTGTATCAAAAGCAGCTGAAATAATTATGCTTGGTTTTAAATGATTACACATAAGCCACTAATACTTCACCATTACAGTCTTAAAATGCTTCACTCTAATATGACATGAACTTCATACCAGCTTGTATATTTTCTTATTACCCAGTATCACTATTTTTCTTCTCTGTTCCAGTAAATTAATGGTTAAAGAGCTAGCTGTTTTTGTTTTAAAGGGTAGCCACACTGAGTTACCTCCAGCAGCTTGGAAAATTCTATTTTCTCACAGTTCAAGATTTGTATTATATCTTGAGACCCTAGTAAGTATTATTATGTATTTTTTCTAGCAGTAAGCCATAGTAGAGGGCAAGCATACAATTTCTGCATTTGAACTGCCAGAATTTCATAGTTATTTTAAGAAATTGAGCTAATATCTACCATTTACTGGTTCTTCTCAGACCTCTGTTCAGGTCTCACTGCAACAGAAGAAAGTTTGTGGGGATCTGGAAGCAGGAAAGCCTTTTCCAGCAGAACACATCTTCAGGGGCAGAGATTATTTTTGTGAAGGTCAGACAAAATCTTGCAAGAACTCTGCTTAAAATCTCAAATGTCAGACTGTCCTTTTTAATAAAATACTTCTTGGGTTCCCTCAAAACTTCTTGCTACAACTTATCACTTCCCAATGAACAGTCCCACACTGAATCCCTTGCAGCTTTAGACTGAATACTTCTTTCACTATCTGAAAATTTTAGTGCTTTGATGCTTAAACAAGGTACAGGAAAATGATAATTCAGTCACTTGATACTCAGATACAAGCTAATAAAAATTATAGAAAAACAATATAAGATGCTTGAATATGGGGGAATTCTGTGAGGAGAAAGAGACCACCTTCTGTCTTCCTGAATGTACTACAGAAGAAGAAAAAAAATTGCAAGTATTATGCATGGGGAAAAATAAGATAAGTGACAGCCAGAGTGTAAATTTGAGTTATTTCTACCATCTCTTCCTATCAGTAAAGTCTAAGTTCACATTTATGGAAGAAGCAAAAATGTTCGTTGAGTATGTTTTCAAGCATTACTCATGTATGCTTTGCATTGTCCTAAGAGAAATTAAGAGACCTGTTCTGCATAGTTAAACATACTACAGCTTTTTTTTGTGATCTGATACAGTCTGTGGTGAAAATATGTGAGCTTGAATAAGAGTTGCATATAAAAGTACCTGCAAGTTTACGGAGAAAGTAACACAACTGTGATGCTGAATGTGACCACTTGAAATGCATGTAATTGAAAAATTGTCTCCTTTTTCTGCAAATAATAATGCAAAACCATCTCTCTGTTGTGATTTAGAAAGGTAGTAAGATCCCAAATAAAAAACCCAAAAGACATATCTAAAACAGTATTTAAAACCAGAAACTAATCAAATTGACAAAAAGAAAATAAAAATCAGTGCTTTTCTAGATCATCAAGTCTGTTAAACTGCATCTGTGATCAACACAAAATAACACTGAGTATTTCCTCACACAACAGAGCTGAGCCTTTCTTAGGAATATTGCAATTGCAAATACATTTGGAAGTCTGATTTCATTCTTCCAGCATACAAGGACAGTCATGCAAGGTACACTGAATGCTGACAGGCAGAAAGATAGCTTGCTTTCTCCCTCTCTCCCCCCACAGCATGTTACTTTACTGTAGGGTCTGTCATAACCGTTTCTGCACAGCTACACATACTAGTATGACTATATACAGTCAGGATTGAGTTGCAGGTGGCTAAATACAGTCTCTGGCTTTGCTTTTTTCTCTTCAATCTTTACTGCCTGCTATACTTGTCCAATGCCCTCTGAAAGCCTTTATTCTCAAAGACAGATTGGCATAGATCTATGACTTCATCTTGAAACCCTACTGCCTTTCTTTCACCAGACTTGACACAGCTGAACTGATCTTTCTTGTTCAGACCGTGCTTGTTGACTGGAACTTTTTGTTGTGCATAGACAGCAGACATGCTGGTGACAGGCATAGTAACCATACTGTTACCTTGCTCAGTATTTTTTTTGTACTTCTATTGTATATTTTATACTCAGAATGCAAATAATTTTTTTTTTCCCCTAAAATGTTTGGGTACTGAGAAGGTACAATTTTTGATTGTCATCAATGCACATAATAGGGAAGAAAGAAAAATAGAATTCTTAGAATCCTCAAATATCTAGTAACTAGTATCTCCATATAACCACATGCAGAAAGCTGAGGTCTCCTGTATTTATGCCTGCCTGTCTAATTTCTAAATGTTAAGTGTTTGCTTGTAGGACCTACAAGAGCTGGTCTGAAATGACTGTGCATAAATATCCAACATCTGTTCTTTTTAAAGTTTAGCCTAATAAACAAATTAGAACTTCCAACAGGTTAATATGTTTGCTTGTAGGACCTACAAGAGCTGGTCTGAAATGACTGTGCATAAATATCCAACATCTGTTCTTTTTAAAGTTTAGCCTAATAAACAAATTAGAACTTCCAACAGGTTAATATACAAATATAATTCAGTAAGAGTTCCTGAGAATGGAAAAAAGGAGGTTGTTTACATTTTATTAAAATTCCCCCAGTTCTAAGTTTCAGGATGTGTACATAGACTTCACCAAAACACAGTTTTTAAAAGATTAGCAGCTACAAATAGATGGAAGGAATAAGATACAGAATGTCGCTGAGGTACATATTTTCCATGCATCACTTTGAAAAGCTTTAGCATTTTTTGAAGGTTAATCAGACTGAAATTTGCTTTTCATCACAGGCAGCTCCATCAGGTGTTCATTGCAGAAAGCTACTTAGAGCCTTCTGATATACTGCAGGTTTTACAGCTACAGGTAATCATTACCTGTGGTGAGCAACATAATCCACAGCCAACTAACTGCAAAGGGGCTTAGCACACAATATCAGAACAAGCAGCAAAACCCTTAAAACTGCTGGGGCTCATTTGCCACAATAACTGTTTATACTGTGTGACTGCAACCTAAAAATATCCACTTCCTCCACACATCTCCCATGCAAAATGTAATGAACCCATTTTCTGGTGAATCTTAATTTATTCTTCCAAATGTGATAATTTCTAATCGAATACCGTGTATACAAGGCATCAATCTACATTTTTCAAATATAAATCAAGAACAATTCACATCCTACTATAATATTAATGTATTACTTCCTGCTTTCACTGTACACTACACATCATATGTGTCTGTCTATGTGTGCAATTCATTCTAGCTCATCTTCATTTGCTAGAGACTGGAATGGTTACTGATAGGAAATACATTCAAGCGTGCATCGGTTGATAATATTTAACAGGTAGCCTATAAAATTGCAGTTTAACTCATCTGTCATTAAAATCCTAGACTTATATATTATGCTCAAATCCACATACTTTGCAGTGAACTTTATGAAAAAAACAACACACAAAAATAACCACTAAAGAAACCAAGAAAACTTAATAGCAAAAAAAGAAAAAAGTCTATATCCAGATATTTCCATACGTTATTGTGTGTCCCCTCTTAACATGATTTATAATGAACCCTAAAAGAAAATGAATACGTTAAAAGTCATGTAACCTTTACAGTGACTAACTTCATATTGATTAACACATTATAAAAATGATTACAAAATGTCTTTGTTGCCCATATGGGCATATGTGAGTAAAGCTAGAGAAGGATTTGATTTAGCAACTAGAATATTTTAAACAATTATTTCCCTCTAATGTATGAAACTATTTCCCTTTTCATTCCTTCAAAAAGTTCTAAAAGTTTACAGGGAAATATATTTCCTGAAAAGAAAAAGAAAAAATAATTAAAAAAAAATTAAAAACCAAACAAAGGAAAACAACCGGACCCAAACATTAAAATCAGAAGAGTACAGGAGATTTCTACATATGAAAGTTCAGCCACTTGCACTCTGTGCTATTACCTCTTCAAGAAAATCAAGACAGGTGGGAAATCAGGTTTCCCGTTATGCCAGCTACAGTTCTTTAAGTTGTACAAACATGTCAACTTATCCCCACCATGACCTCCAAAAAACCGAAATATCAGCTGAAAGTAGGCTGCCAGCATGAAACTGAGAAAGACAGTTATTTTTCAGTATTTCTGAACATAACTCATATTTTAAAGAATGTTTGAGAGATTTTTGGGTCAATGAGAGTAAAGCAGTAGCAATATTTTATGTTTATGGGACTTCAGCTCATAGGGAACTAACTCTAAGGAAACAAAATTATGATTTTAGTTTCATGAATGTGTGAGTTCAGTTAATTACAAATGCAACATTTATTTTGCACAGTTGAATTCTGTTTATAAATGGGAGAAAAACAGTTCATAAATTATTACTAGAGTTTATGGAGCTATACAGGATGATACTAAAATGGAAGTACTGGAAAGCTGAGCTATTCTGCTGGTGTTCTGAGATAGAAGACAGCATTCAGTGAAACTCAGGAGTCTAGTCTTATTTCTGAGCCTGAAGCTCTCAGTTTAGGAAGAGATCACAGTATTTATTTCTCTGTCTCAAAAAATACTGAAAAGCTTCACAGCATATACAACTACCTGCTCCACCTCTTTCCTCATGTCTTTTTCTAGGATACTTCTGCTCCTAACACCAGCTCTGCTGTTTGCTTGGCCACACATTGAAGTGATCAAAGAGATACTTGTCTGGCCCAGCATCAGAGCACAGCTCATTCACAGCAGAGAATATTGGTGTCAGAGCTGTTAACCCCTTATTTTTCAAAAAGTCCTAAATAGGAAGAAAAAAATCTGAAAAAAATTAGAAATTCTTTATTTTTTAGCTTATTTTCTTTTTAATTAGAAAAGCTGCTTAAGTAATTCTTGGAGGAGCAAACAATCTAAAAGGCAAGAAGGTGAAAATGGGATCTTCTTTAGACAAAGGACAAAATAATTTTGGAGGAAATGCTTTGAGTTGTACCTCCAACCAGTCAAAGGTCATGCAAAAGAGGCCTAAGAACAGCGATGTTGGTTATATGGAAATAAGCAGTGCCTTGCATCCCTTTTTTGTAGTTAAAATAGCACTGCACAATTAATACTTCACCACGACCATCCTATCATACAGAGCATGGCATGGTTACAGTGCAGATCACTGGGGTCCGGGTTACAGTTCTGCCAGTTTGATTAAAACAGAGTAGGTTTGAGATCTTTGAGGACAGCTTTGTTCTCAGTGTGGCACATGACCATTCTCTGTCTATGATTATCAATATGTCTGAATGTTTTTCTGGCTTGGTTCTTCTTGTCCACAAATCATATTTAAGGGCCAGGGAGCAGAGCCAGATCAAGGGTTTGGGATGAAGCCAGACAAAACTTGATTCACTCACTTGCCTCTAACTACAGTAATTACCATAATAAAGACTAATGCATTAATTAGCATTTCAGAAGACAGAAAGAGTGAAGATATTCTTCAGTTCATCCTAGAAAAACAAATAAATGTTTAACTTTTGCCTCCATCAGCTTGTGTACTAGCCTATGCTTGATCCAAACGCTTCAATTTCAACAAATGTAATAGTACTGACAGGTTGCTTTCTGAATGTATGTTTGCGTGCCAGTGATTTAACAGCACAACAGTGCAAGGCCAGGCTTTCGTCTTTATGCCAGGAGCTTCCAAGACTCATGGTAAAGATCCCACTACCATATTTCACTAGGAAGGGAAAAACATAATTTCTGAGCATCTACTTGGTTTTTAAACAAATTTCATTTCATACATAAAGTAAAATATGGTCACCTTACTGATAGTGACAGAGACTAGCAGAAGTGCTTAACATATTCTTTGATTCTGTCTTTAACACAGATGATGCACCAAAGGCATTTCAGTGCCCTGAGCTGGAGGACCATGACTCCAAGAATGATTAACTCCCAGTTGACCCAGAAGTTGTGTGGGCTCTGCTGCTCCAGCTGGATCCCTACGGGATCCCTATGGGGCCTGATGGGATTCATCCAAGAGTTTTCAAAGAGGTAGTTGATGTCATTGCAAAATCTCTTTCAATGATTTTTGAGTGATCTTGGGAATCTGAAGAGGTCCCAGCTGACTGGAAGCTGGTGAATATTGTCCTGATTTTCAAAAAGGGCAAAAAGGAGGACCTTGGGAACTATAGACTTGTCAGTCTCTCTTCAGTGCCTGATAAAGTTATGGAGAAGATTATTCTTGGAGGTATTAAAAAAAACTTGAAAGACAATGCAGTCACTGGTCACAGCCAACGTGGTTTCCTGAGAGGAAAGTCCCGCTTGTCAAGCCTGATTTCCTTTTATGACAAGGTAGCCAACTTAACTGATCAAGAGAAGCCAGGTGATGTAATTTTTTTGGATTTCAGTAAACCTTTCAACACTGCCTCTCACAGTATCCTCCTGGACAAAATGTCCAGCCCATAGCTGGATAAACACAGCAAGTGATGGGTGAACAACTGGCTCACGGGCCAGGCACAGTGAATGGGGTGACATCAGACTGGTGTCCTGTCACTAGTGGGGTTCCACAAGGCTCTGTTTTAGGCCCTGTGCTCTTCAACATCTTCATAAATAACTTGGACGCAGGACTGGAAGGGATACAGAGCAAGTCCACAGATGATACAAAACTGGGCGGAGCTGTTGACTCCCTCCAAGGTAGGGAGGCCCTTCAGAGAGACCTTGGCAAAACAGAGAGATGGGCAATCACCAATCATATGACAAGGGCAGTACCGGATTCTGCACCTGGGATGGGGCAACCCTGGATGTATGGACAGAGTGAGCAATGAGATGATGGAGAGCAGCACCATGGAAAGGGATCTGGGGGTCGTGCCTGACAGTTTAATATGAGCCGGCAGTACACGGGCAACCAAGAGGACCAAGCGTGTCCTGGGGTGCATCAGACACAGCATCACCAGCCGGGCAAGGTAGGGGATTGTCCCACGCTGCTCGGCACTGGGGTGGCCTCACCTCCTTGTGCTGGAGGCAGTTTTGGTCACTGCAATATAAGAAAGATAGAAATCTATTGTGTCTCTAGAGATTGTCCAAAGGAGGACAGCAAAGATGGTGAAGGGCCTTGAGGGGAAGCCATATGAGGAGTGGGTGAGGTTATTTGGTCTGTTCAGCCTGGAGAAGAGCAGACTGAGTCTACTCATTGCAGTCTACAACTTCCTCAAGAGCATAAGAGGAGAGGCAGACATGGATCTCTGTGGTGACCAGTGACAGGACCGAAGGGAATGGCCTGAAGCTGTGTCAGGACAGATTTAGTTTGGATATTAGAAAAAGGTTCTCCACCCACAAGTTCATCGGGCACTGGAACAGACTCCCCAGGGAAGTAGTCACAGCACCAAGCCTGACAGAGTTCAAGAAACATTTGGACAATGCTCTGGGCTGCATGATGTGACTTTTGGGGTGTCCTGTGCATGGCCAGGACTTGGGCTCGATGATCCTTGGGTCTTTTCCAACTTGACATATTCTGTGATTCTGTCATTTTGTAAGTCAAATATTTTCCCTAGGTTTCTCCACAACACCTTGCCTTGTTAAAGCAAAGAGCTAACAGCTAAGTACTGCTATTCAACAGGGGCAGAGAGGAGTTTTGAACTCCATCTGAACTACATCATGAAAATGGAAATCATCCTCTGTGCACGGAAATCACAATTTGTGACTAATACAGTTGTAGACAGACTAATGTGAAGTATGAATCTCAAATTCTCCTTTTATCAAAACAAAACAAAACAAAACAAAACAAAACAAAACAAAAACCTTACAGGGAAAAGTAGCTTCTGACCGCACAGTGTGTGTCACTTCAAGATCTATATCAGGTTCTTTTTCATCATGCTTACCTGCAATGTACTCTTTTATGACATAACAACATTTTCAAATTTAGATTAAAAACCCACTACTTTCTCAAGGCCTAAAGACTTTGCAGGCAAGATTCTGACTATGAGTCATTATTGACACGATGTTTACCTCAATACATTGCTTTCAAAGCATTCTGCATGGTTGTACTCATAATTTGTAATGGAAATCTCAAAAGCCTGTGGCACTATCATGTGCTCCATTAAACGCACTTCATGTCCACATCACAGTCCACAAAATGGTGTAGTCTGCACATATACACATAATAGGTCAAAATGCTAAGGAAATAAGGAATATTTTTCACAAGTAGACATACGTGAAAAACCTCAATAGTAGGCGTCATGGCACTTTTCTCTTTATTGCAGAAGTTTTGATGAAAATAATTGCAGTACTCTAAGATCTACTTAAAGAATAGACAAGGAAATCAATGCTTCCCTGAGGCTTGGAAGACCTTAGTCTCATCTCTTCTCACACACGTTCAACATCTCACCAGTCTCAAAGACTAGGCCTTTTGTCTCTGTACTTCAGCTCCTCCACTTATAAAGAGGTATAAAAAGGATTTTTTTTTAAATTCATGAACATAACTGTGATAAAACTATTCAAACATTTCAATAATTAGATATCTTAACTGAGTCTCAGATATGTTAACTACTAGGGTGATGGGTTTGTAGTAGATCAGCATGTATTTTGGTCAAGCTAAAATTTTCAGGAAGCTTTCTAGGGTCTTGGATTTAAAAAATCTAAAGACTCCCACAATATCTAGGTGAATATTTAGAATACAGCTTCTCTGAGCACCTGCAACAGAGAACCAATAAACACTGAGCAGGCATAACGGACAAAAATACAAGCTTCATACAATTTGCCCTTTAGCTCCCCATTTTGCAAAATTTTTGCAGATCTAATTGGACACAGCTTGGTAGCCTCATGGAATTTGTGCTTAACTCTCTGTGATTAATGCACTTATGAATATACTATCTTTTTAGAAATAGTTACAGAAGTACTTATAATAGAAGATACACTTACTTTAAATGATCCTTTTTAGATCATTTGAAATACATGTTTACCTCTTAATTAATTTTAAATGCTCCCTAGTGTGTTGTAATACTATTCTTAATATGGGGCATATATTGTGCTTGTACATCTTGATTTGTGAGTAAAATAGAAAAAGAAATAAAACAACCAGGAGATGTTCTGCCAAAATGAAAGTGAAAGAAAAAGTGTTTATTTCAATAGCATGTCAGACTGGTACAGAGTGAGATCATCACAAGAACAGTCAAAAATACCTGGTACTCCCAGACAAAAGTTGATTTACTGTGGAATTAGGCAGACCCCTCCAGTACATTCCTAGAAGTGTTAAAGCCTTAAGCTGACATGCCCCACAGTAAAACAGCAAAATGCTGAGGACCCAGAATCCTCTCTACAATATTGCTTCTCTAGTATTTTTCCAAAACCTGCAGCTAGTGCAAGGTGCAGAAAACCTTAGCAATACTATGATATCCTGTTGATGGTAAATATTAAAAAGAATTTTACCCAATTGTACTTCTCTCAAAAGATAGTTCCATTCAGAGAATCTCAAACACCAGTATAAACAAATATTTACAAGGTGAAAGCAGGCTATCTTACCTTTTCTACAATTTGCAATGTACTGTGCACTTGATTTTTTTAGAAGTCAGACTTACTAACTAATACCAACACTTAGAAATAAAGTTCCAGTTTTCTCTTCTTCTCTAAAGGCATCCTTTAAGATAAAAGTAACATCTTTCTCCACTAAAGAGAGAGGAAAACTGAAGGTGGGTGCAGCAAAATATGGTGTGGAACATATCACAAGCAGTGCGTGTCTGCCCTTGTTATACAATTTTGCTCTGCTTTCCTCATTCCTAATCCCATGTATTCATCCTATGCTGAGGATGTCACTGCTGCAGTATAGAGGCAACCATGGCTCCCAAAAGGTGCTAAGAGCCCAGTGCTGACTACCAGCCACTGCACGTTGGCTTTACTACAGGACTGTCTCACATGCAACCCCCTGCCTCCACGCCTCCACGCCTCCACAGCCATTCCTCCTGGTGCTGTGAAGCCTTCATTTTCCTTGTTTAGTAATTTCTAGTCCAGAATAAAGCAATTCATAACTGAGCATGTCTGTTGCTTTTTAATTATGAAGATGTATACTATAAACAAGATGAAATTATTCTTGGCAATAACTCCATAAATACGTGCTATGCATTATTGTGGTGGAAGTCCTAACTGACAAATTGCCAGAAATTAACTATTTGACCTCAAGAACAGATTTTAACTTTATGTCAGGTGGAGATGAATGTCAATACTAATTATGAAGTGCAGAAAATTAGAAACTGAGGATATTCAATTATGTATCTTTATTGATTATTATTGATGACTATTTGATTATTTATCACTAAAGTGTCATAGGTTAATCATTGCATTTTCCACCAAAAAAGTGCAGTTTTCTTTGACTTAATATGATTCATCATCCATGTTGAATAAGGGAAGAGAAAATGAATACAAATCCCATGAATATTTACAACCAGCAAAACTGGAATGTTAATCTAATAATTTACTCTGTGTGATGTGTCTTTGAACAGTCAGGTCTTTCAGAGGACTCTAGCTGAGTAGAAAGGCTCCTTACTGAAAAGCAGAAAGAAAAATGAGTTGAACAGTAAGGTCTGTTATGCAGCAGATTTCACCTACGCTTCAGAAATTGCAGAGTATCAGCACTTCAAAATTACAAACATGTGCTGCACCTGGTTCCTAAACAAACAAAACACAACATAGGACTCTCCATTGATGACTTATTTTTGATGAAATCACTGAGTCAAGGCAGAAAGCTTGAATTATGAAAGCATTAGCCTGAATAGACCTCCTCATTCCTGCTACAATTACCTTTTCTCAGTGAAGGCTGCCTATTTTATCAATAGCTCTGTCAACATTTTAAAATCTCCTCAGAGTAATTCAGATTGTTGAATGTAAATAAGCCACCTGCTTTCAAAGATCAAAACAAGATTTATTTATTTATTTAAACGGATAAAGAAGGGACCCTGCACACAAATGAGAAAACACTCGGCATCTCTTTCTTTAACTTGTGTTTCTGATAATTCAGATGATGTTCTAACTGAAAAATATGTTACAGCAAAGGAACATAACAATGCATATGCTTATGTACATAACGTCAGGTGAATAGTGATGCCACTCAGAACTTGTTTTGTGCATGTGTTGCCCAAACTGTTCACTGCAGTACAAGGGATCTCGAGAAAAGCTACTCAGAACTTGATGTTTTGTGCATGTGTTGCCCAAACTGTTCACTGCAGTACAAGAGATCTCTAGAAAAGCCATGACAGGGTCTTATCACATAAGATGGCAATATCAAACTCCTCCTTTTCAAGCATGGGTGTTAATATTACAAGGAAGGTATTGCCTTTCATGGTATCCCATGGAAGGCAGATCTTTCTTTGTCGCTGGTGCTGCATGCTGAGAATCTACCACTATACCCATAGTTGGTTGAAGGCTGGGAAAAGCGATCGCAATCAGCACAAAGCAATCTCTTCTAGAGTGTAAAGCTATTTGAGTGATGGAAATGCTCGCACATGGTTTTTTGTTTTGGTGAATGACACCACACTCCTCTTTCCTTCCCTCTCAACATTTTTTGTTTCTATAAGAGTAAATACAAATTCTAACAAAAAAGGAGTATGACAGACTCATTAGCATAAATATCCTTGTCATTTTAACCTTGTGCTGTCAGAGCCTGTCAAGCCTCATCTTTCTGCTGACTCCTTGTATTCTTTCTCACATCTACACTCGTATCTAGTTTTTCTAAGCGGTCAACAGGGTAGATTTTAGTTCACATCTCATAAGCCAAAACTGACCTCTTAATTCTCTGGAACTCTGCACATTTTCTACAGATCCATGCTTGACTATAATTTATCTGCAAAAAACCAAAAACTTTATTTACATTATTCATTATCTTAGGATGCACAACATAAAGAAAATATTATATATACTTTTTAACTCTGAGGCAATTTATATCTGACTTACTATATAAACAGTACAGTTTTGCAGTGTGAAGGAATTTCATACTCTTTTAACCTCTCCAGTCTCAAACCTAATCTCACAGATCCCAGTGGGAGCTTTGCCATTGACTTCAACAGGGACAAGTTCAGGTTTCATATTTGTAATAAAGGCATCCATAAGAAATAATTTACTATCTTTTTAAAATTCTCCTTTTTTCTTTAATACAAATTAAATCACTTATATTTACTGTATTCCAGTATAAAAGTTTCATTGTCTCCCAGATGCCAACATTCTCTCACTGTGTTTGTTTTAAGGTTTTTCTAAGAGCACAACTCTCAGTACATTCCTTTCAAACCCATGCTTCTTGAGTAGCAGGTTTTTGGTTTCAAGACAAATATTCCATATTACTTATTCAGACTTTTTTCTACTGAAATTATTCAGAATAAAAGTTGAGATTTTATGGCAACACATTCCTATAAACCTGTGTCAAACATATTCCTTTTTCATACACAGCACCGAGATTATACAATAATGACAGGCAAACGAGACTTAGATGTTTCTCACAAGTGGTGGAAACACAGAAACAACAACCCTACTATGCTTAAATCAGTGAGTATGATTTGAAATGGAGATTTTAATATTTCTAGCATCCCACATGGTCTGGGACATGTTCAAGCAATGTAGGAACATTTTACATAAGTTAAGCAGAAATACTGTAAAAGATGACTATAGTGTAACAGAAACCATATTTTATTATAAATAAGACAACAGTTTTAGATAAACTACTTTGTGTAAACATTACGGATCAATTTAGGTGAACAGACCAGTCAGCGGAGAAGAGGCTCTTGAAAGAAAAATAAGCAGATGGTTCATTGACATATATCTCCATCTTCTCATCTCATGCTGGTGGGAGAGGGAGATTTAGAAAAGAAAAAAATGTTTTGAAGGAAACCAAGTGCACAGATGAGTATTTCAATTGAAAACTACATGCACTCATGTTCAGAGTTTACTCTTGACTCCAATCTTTCATGGAGATACCTACCCCAAATATTTTTATGTAATTCAAAAACTGTAGCATTTCAAAAGTAAAAGAGAGTGAGACTGGGAATTAATCTCATTCTCTGAGGTTGTTTCCTGTGTGTTGAAGTGTTTTTTGAAGATATGCAAAGGCATGTTAAGGCAATTAGGCACATGCCATACACAGAATCTGAGCCATTTGTTAAATATCACAAAATCAGTCTGAGTTGCTGTTATGTCCAACCACTAGAAAACAGTGACTAAGGTAAAAAATTATGTCCTCTGAACTACTCTCGCAGTTTTTTTTACTATTTAGGTGCATATTACTTTCAGAGACATAATCCGACGTTGACTGGTATTACGAAGATGAAGAGCGCAAGGGAAGAAGAGTGATATTTGTATGAGAAATAGAAAAATCTATCCAGATTTAAAAGGTGAAAGCTTTAAGGTCTGTATTGACATGCCTTGGTAAACTATTTGGCTGATGACCATAGCCTCTTTTGTCACAGTTTCATTGAAAACATTATGGCTTTCTATTTTGTTTTCTTTTCCTCTCAACAGATACACTTAGCTAGGAGGAGATAAAAAAATTCCAACATTCTCTCATGAATGTGTAATTTTTCTAGATGAGCAACAAGTCTCAAATCTCAGTTTTATCTGAAAAGTGTTGTAGTAGATGTTCATAACTGCTTTTTTGAAATAATGCCACAGAAAGAAAAGCTTTGAATCCAAACCTTTTCTAGCAGGGAAAGACCAAATATTTGGTGATATCCAAATATTTTTTTTAGAAACCAATGGAATCATAGTTAACAATTTATTATCCATTTAAAAATTATGAAATATTTCTTGCCATAGAAAGGTGGTATGCCTGAGAGGACATACAGTAGAGGAGGTTTGAGAGATGTATTAAAAATGTAAAGGCTAGCTTGAAGTAAGTCAAAACAGCAATCAGCCTGAGTCTTTAAATCAGACCTCCAGCCTGATTTACAAAACTTCTTTGAAATGGGTGAAAAAAAAAGGTAATAGCTAACTTTCCCATTAAATACCAGTATTCAAAATTTAAAACTTAACATGTCTGTTTCAAGCATTGTCCCAGAAATATTTAGATATATTTCCTGAGGCACAAATTTTGTAATGAGGCAATCACACTGCTCTCAAAATGCAAAAATATCATCCTCCAAACACATTAAGCTGCCCTACTCCTCCAGCTCAAGCAGAATTCAGAATTCATCAATTAAGTCAGAAAGATCAAGAACATCTGCAGATCATGAGCTAGTTTGCAGACTCTCACAGGGTAACCAGCTTTCCTGATCCCCTGACCTTCAGGCTAATATTTTGCATAGCCAAGAATCACAAAATGCCCCATGGGCCTCAGGGAATGAGTTTTGGGACCATCTCACTATAGGAGTCAGTACACCATTGCTAATGGAAACAGGAGGAGTAAATTAGACTCTGCAGCCTTATTGCCTGTTCTGGGCTGGAATTTTCGATTTACTGGATCCTAAATTCTGTGAACTAAGTCTGCTGACAGCTGGTTTTTTGGCTGTGGATATACAAGTTCAGCTTAGTAGTTATAGCTCCTGGGTGAAGAACTGTAAAAGCTAGAACTACTTCCCCACCATTGGTGCTCCATTGCTCTCAGTCTCTCCCACGCTCACGCAGAAGTAGGAGAAGCTTCTTGTGTCATCTCTTACAGAACTTACTGAAGTCATGCCCCCAGGACAAGGTTCAAAATTCCTTTGGAACAAGGGCTCTCAATCCAGGGAGTTTTGGAAATCATGAGGGTATCGAATATCCATTTCAAAAACAATGAAATTATTATTCTTTTTGGAAACAATTGAAGATTCATCAATACACAAATTTGATTCACCCATACCAGCACTTAAGCATCAAATAAGAGTCACTTTCTTCCTCTCTCTGCTGGATACATAACTATTTGCACAGAATCAAAGAGTTTCAGAACGAGAGCCCCATGTACACTGTTTTATCAGCAGGGGATCTGCAACCCAAGGTAAAATATCCTGCCTGTCAATACTGAGGAAAAGCAAGCATCCTACTCCAGGCTGCACTCAGCTACTCCAGTTACACTTTTTCCTTATAGTCTTACACTGATTATTTCAGGCAAGTCCCTCACAGAAAGCGTGCAGATGCCTAGCTTAGGTTTGGAGGCTACATGCTGGAGTGAGGTTGGTATAGCTTTGGTATTTAACCAAAAGTTTCAACCACTGAAGGAAACTGCAGCTGTGAAATATGATTCAGGGAGAATGTAGTTTAATCATTAGAGTCCCAGTTCTAGGAAATTCCCTCTATATGACATTGAAACTCAATGACTGTATCTCCTCACTACAGAAGGGTAGATACTGTTTCTACTGTGAAAAGAAAGCACTGATTTTCATGTCATTATCTACGCATGCATGAAGTAATGCCAACTGAGAGCGTGGAACAGTGACCAAAACAACACTAAAAACTTGGTTGACCTAATGACTGGCTAAGACAGCAGATATCTTGAAGAAAATATGTTTGGCCTGAGTATGCACATAGAAACAGCTTTTTAATTTATCACAAGTGGAGATACAGCAAGTCTTGCTGAAGGGCCAGATGGCCTAGGTTCTTAATTTGTATAAGCAATTGGTTATTCTTGCAGAATAGGTCATTCTCATCTTCACATAATGAGTTGCTTTTCCACAGGTTTCACATTAAGTTACTGGGAACAGGCAGTGAGAGTGCAGTTGATGTAGGTGTAATGTGTTTGTCATTTTATTTATCACTACCTTAATTTCAAAAATTCTACAGCAAACTGTTGGCCTAGAAAAAACAAGTATCCTTAGGCATTTTCCTCATGCTAGGTACGCCTAGAAATCAGGGAAAATCTATCTCTTAAGACTTAGGGAAAAAGAGGTATTGTGTCCTTAACTTACTCTACCTCCCCCTCTGAGTAGACTGAAAACCCTCTCTGGAAGAAAGTTGCTAAAGAAAAAGAACAGGGAGCTTAAACTTAACGTTCACTGAAATGCCAGCCTCATTCTGAATCTGGGAACCTGTGAGAGCGGCATTTTTTGAATCAACTGACACTGAAGAATAATAGACTTTTCAAATGTTTTCTAATTTAATGTTGTTAGTTCTCTGGGCTTAGAATTTGTGTATAAGGTAAGAAATGGTAAGAAGAACAATCTGCAAGTCCTTGCATATAGTTCCTAGCTTGACAGATCTGTCAGGGTGTTTAGAGCTTAACTACAGCACTGATGATAAAAAGCCTCGTGCCTGCCAACAGAAATACTACCATTTCTTGCTTCTTTATTGCCTGCCTTTTCTGTTATTTCAAGTAAGTCTTAAGAGACTCTACCCAGAAGTAAAACTTGACTGCTTTTCATGAAAGAAGGGAATTTGGATGAGCGTTTTGAATTTTGCCCAAGAAATAAGACCAGATATAGTGCCTCCAATGTCAACTGGAAATATGAAGTAGTAAAACATATTTCACAGTTAATGGATAGTATTAGTATAGGTGCACAGACTCAGATGTGGAAGAAAATCTGACAACACAAAACCCAAAGCACATGAAAGTTAGCAGAAACCTTACATCAAATTTAGTATATACTAAATATGGGCATTTTGTTGTTGTTGTTCAGTTAGTTTGCACTTTTACTCTTCCGGTACACCAATGGGATTCATTCGGCCTCCCTCTGACAAGATTTTCTAGATGAAACATCTGCTTTCACTTTCCATTTTTTCCCATCCTATAAGAAATTACCTGTTGCTGAAGGTAGTCCTGAAAATATAATCAATCCCTATATCCACTGAGGAGTTTTGCAAATAAAGAGTATCAAGAGGACATTGTTAATATATATATAAGGTATAAGGTATAGTATATATATAAGGTACCAGTAGTGGTACCTTAGGATGGGTCATCATATTAATTTCTAAAACAGTACAGATCACCCTTATGCCGAGAGCCTTACATTAGGATCTTACTAGACTTCCACTGTAGAAGAAACCAGCAGTTACCTCTCCATGGTTTTCTTATTTGATTTCAATAGCAAAAGCAAGTTTCTTATGATTGGAGCAATGAGATATGAAGAAACAAGAGCAAAAGCACATCAAGTTATAGGTTAAGTAGAAGAAAATAATTCTGGTTTCTTTGGTGTCTGCTTTTTCTTTCATACTAATAGGCTAAATAAAAGAGGTATAGTAGGAAAATGAAAACCATAAAATGCACATACACTGATATATTGTTCCTGCTTGGATCTTAATACTCCCATTGTTCCACAGAAAGAGAGTTTTTAGTTTAAACCATTCTTGTGTGCACTCCAAAAACTTCAAAAGGAAACATTCATTGCTTGAGCGTGGATGTTCTTTTCTAACAGCTGAATGGCTTGACACTTATGGTTATCTTTACAGTACTCTTCAATAGAAAGCTGTTTTATTCTATTCAGTTTAGCAAGACAGTGTATATATCCTGTTTCTGATAGTTCTGGTAACAGTGAGCTATCCAATTCCCAAATTGTTTCTTCCTCTTTACTCACAAGACCATAGCATTGTGCATACAGATGGTGGCAGAATATGGATGAGCCAAGACACAGTAGCATTCCAGATTTTCTGCAACCCACATTTTCCTTATTATACAATAACAATGGAAGTCATCACTATGCTTTCTATTGCAATAAGAAGAAAAATTTTTTGATCCAATATTAGAAACTCTTTTGCATACAGATGCACAAAACCTAACAGACAAGCTATTCCTGATTTTTGAAAAAGATCTGTTGTCATACGGAAAGGAAATGCACAAAAATTGAGATCCAGATTAACCAAATCTCATTGAGATCTAAATATTGATAAAAATTCTTATTCGTATTTGATGGTTCTTGGGCGTACTGTTCAGCTCCTGACATACCTTGGAGCTTGAGTCTAAAGTGTCAAATCAGTTTAATCTCAACATTTATACTGGTCATGCCCTACACATATCATCATCTTGTCTTTTACACAGATACATTCTCAATGTATCATTTTATTGTCAAAACCTCTTATACACGGGCAGTGTACCAGCAATGGGGGTACTTTATTGCAACTATGTCAGACCTCCATCCCAAAACTATGGTAATATTTTGCAGATTCAGTAAGATAGCAGATTGCATGACTTAGCTAGTCCATGTTTTCAAACCACCATTTCAGATGTAACTGGAAAAGGAAATATATTCCTTATAAAAACATTTTGCAGTGTTTCACAAAGGTTACATTAAGACACCATGGAGGTCTAAAGAAAAAGGTCAGCAAATAAAAGTGGACAAATCAATAGTTATGTGATAAAGAATGTGCAATGTCTTGAATTCTTCTCTCCCAAACAAGTAATACAAAATTTTTGTTGACATTAGCCTGGCTGGTACATTTTTAATCTTTTTCCTCTCTAGCGCTCCTTTGTTCTAATCTCTTTTAGACCCTCAAACCTGGATAAGAGCATAGATATTTCACTATATTTATATTGCAGGGATAATGGGTGATCTCAAGGGAATATTTAAGCATGTTAAGCCCCAAAACAGTGCCTGTCATTATTATTCTTACTAGATTAACTTGCATTCTACTTCAAGCATCCCTTTTGTGCTTGCAGAGATACAATGTCAAAATAGTCATTGACAGATTAAGTCTTTAATATGAGAGTGGTGAGACACAGGAACATGGCCCAGAGAAATTGTGGATACCCCATCCCTGGAAGTGTTCAAGGCCAGGTTGGATGGGGCTCTTGGCAACCTGGTCTAGTGGAAGGTGTCCCTGCCCATGGCAAAGGGGTTTGCAACTAGATGAACTTTAAGGTCCATTCCAATCCAAATCGTTCTAGAAAAAAACGTTAATTGTGCTGTACTCAGCACCTCCAGGACTCATTCTTGACTCAAAGCATACTCAAATCTTACCTTCCTTGTGCTTCTGAGCATGTACTAAAGGCCGAATTTTATATACAAATGTATAGAAATTTATATGTGTATATATATGCATATGTGTAAGCTTTTCTATGACAACGTAGATATATAATGCAAATAATAGGTCAGATAGGGGTGTGAAGACAATGAACTCAATAGCATGTTCTGCCTTTGCTTGAACTCTACACAGTTTGAGAACATCCCTCTTTGGAAAAAGCTGACTTGGAAACTTAACAGCAAGAAGGCCTTTCAAGCTTAAGAAAAAAAAGGGGACAGTAAATTCTTCTTCTGGCTTACATATTTTAAGCTTTAAAAATATTAACCACTTTAGTTTCTTATTTCCAGAAACATGAAGTTTTAGACAGCATTGTTGTTGTTCTCTGGTAAAATGAATACATTGTGCCATAGGGTCTTAGATGTTTAGCAACATTTTCACCCTTTTTTCTTGGGAATTCCAATATTTATTTGTGTAACAAATAGCACAGCTGAGATTGCACAAAAGCAAATAGCACAAATAGCAGAAAAAGCTGAGATACCCAAAGCTTGCTTTGCCTTAGCATTTACCAGCAAAGTCTTGAGGCCTTTCAGTGTGGAGGTAATGTTCAAGAGAGAATACACCAGGAGTGGAAAAGGACTGATTCAGGGATTGTTTGATAAATCTCATACTATGCAAATCCATAGCATCTAATGAGATGTATCTGGGGTGCTAAGAAAGCTGCAAGGTGTCATTATGACACTCTATCATCTTTGAAAGGTAATTTAATCAGGGAAGGCCCACAATGGCTGAAGAAAAACAAATATGGCACTCACCCTCAGAAAAATTATGAAGCATGACTCAAGGCTTTGCCTAACATTCATGCCAATAAAATCATGGAATGAGTACTCTTGATACACATTCTGGGCAACTGGAGGAATTCAAAGGTAGCTGGAATGGTAACCAGCATGAATTTACCAGGAATTAATGCTACAAAATCAACCTGATTGCCTTCTAGATGAAAGGACTAAATTTATACGTGAGGAGTGAGAAGTGGATGTCAATTATCTTGACAAGAGCAAGGCTTGCTAGATGATCTCTCAGAGTATCTTTAAGACCAAGATAGGTTGACTACTAGATGGATAAAAAATGGTTTAAAAGGGTCCTGGACACTGGTTAAAAGCAAAGTACCACAGGAATCTCTAGTAGTTTCATACATTTATCAATTACCTGGAGGAAATGGAGTGTCCTCTCATTAAGTTTGTAGAGTATCCCAAACTGAGGTGAACTGTGAAGTATACACAGAGACAAGGCATATCGAGATTGCTATGAAACAACTGCTGCTGGTAGCAGATGGGATACAACAGATATAAACTGAAACAAGACAGTTCCATTTGATGAAAGTTTTCCCCTATGAGGAGAATCTAAGAGTGGAACAGTATACCTGGAGTGGTTTTACAGTCTCCAGCCTTAACGATTTTTAAGACTTAAGTGGATATAGCCCCGAGCAACCTGGTCTCAAGTCAGCATTGGCCCTGCTTGGAGCTGGAGGTTGGATTAGAGACTTTCCACGGTGCCTTCCAACCTAATGTAATTCTGTTTGCAATCTACAAATGGCTATGTAACCACCTCACCTTTATGTGGATACACTTTAAGTCTTTCTGCTTAAAATCACAAAAATATGGAGAGATTGTACAGTCTCTATAGACACCCATTGTCAAATATAATCTACTGACCTACATAGTGCCAAAAAAAGGCTGTTGTTACTGAGCTGCCATTCCCTTTTAAAAAAATGCCCTCTTTGTGCAATAAGAAGATTATAAACTTTGCAACTAAATTCAGTTGTCAGTTTTCCAAGGAAATATTAAAGAACACTGAAGTCTTTAGATCTGACAAAGAATTTGTTTTCAAATCAAAACAAGTATAGTGGAATTTTCTATTCTTAACAGCGAGGAGGAGAAGGAGTTTTTACTGAATGCTCTATTTTGCTCCACACAGAATGTGTCAGTCATCTGCTGATAAATAGCATAAGTAGGGGAAAAGGAGACATTTTACCAGGCAAAGATGACCTATGAATACAGAACTATGAATAGTTTCATTTTAAGAAATTAACAGAAATGAGATGAGTAAGATATATTTATTAAACATCAATGACACATTTACTTAGCTACAACCTCTACCCACATAACTCAGGGACCCTACTCACTTGCTTTCCCTTCCACTTTCCTTGTATGTGTCATCACCACTATTCTTGGCGTCGTTTAAAGACAATGTCTCCTGTCGGTGCAATATTGTGTTTCAGACATTAATTTTTAAGCATATGAGTGTAGGAGGCTTTGACCTCAGAAAGTCATGTTTTTCTGAGCCATCCAAACCTCCCAAGTATGGAAGACTGGGCCAAGAAATCCCTAAATACTGCTGTTGTCGTGAAATTGTTATAGTGAGCAAAACAAACAAAAAAGGACATATAAAAAACCAATGGGATTTTACAAATTACAGGTCAGGAACAGTATGGCTTGAGGCTCCATTTTTCTGAACTGCCCTCTTGGAAAGAGTGGGAATGTAATTGACTTCTAGCCCATCTCTCACTGATGGATAAAGCTACTGACAAAGTAATGCCAGGAAAGCAACAACAAAACAGCACACCTGCCAAAACCCTGAAGGCTTTGCAATCAGGCTTTGAGCCAGGTCATAGCATTTAGAAAACATCAGCAGCACTAAAAGATTGTCTCCCCATGGCAATGGATTGGCTGTTTCTTAATGCTGAAATTACTCAAACTCACCATAGTCTGCAGCAGTCAGTCCCTCAGGGTTGCTGTCCCATTTAAGTGACATTTATAAAGAAAGCTTTTATAGTTGTACAATGAATTACTATTATGAGGACCCAAAGAGTAGTAATGGCAACTTGTTTCTCTACTAAGGACTAATGGTAAAATACTAAACGGGGTTACAACTGTACTGTTTTTAAGGTATGTGTTGATTTATTTTTTATGAGAAATCCTGCCCTATACTGGTGTAATAGTGACCTGCCAATGTGCAAGGACACGATCCATACCAGATCAATTATGAAACCACCTGGTTGTCCTGGAAGTCCAGCAGGAGCCCTGTCAAGAGGCTCCCAGAGGCATGTGGACAACATCATCCTTCTGGGGGCCAGGACACCTTATGTACTACCTGATTTCAACACTTAATAGCTGAAGCTGAAACAAGGCCTAGTGTAAGCACTTCCTACCACAAGGTAAATAAATGTCAAATACTAAGTTTTTAAATGCTATTCTGTGAATTCTTCAGAAGTCCCTTCCAAGATACAAATTTTTGAGTTTTATTTGTATCCTGGTTCTATTGTTACTTAGTGATGTCCTAGCATTTCCAGCCACAGTTTCTACTGTGGCCTACCTGGCAGTCAAGTAACTCTGGACAAAATTCCAGTTAGAAAAACCCCTAGGAGAAATACAGATTTAATTGTCATACTAATTTGTAACCAGGACTTGAGTTTTTTGAAGGAAAAAGGAGTCATTTTAGTTTTTGAGGTGAAAAGAAAAAATAATACTATGCTTGTATAGCAAAATCTGTGTAGGCACTGTTAGACCTCATCTGTATCAGAAAACAAAGAACAGAATGAAAACAACACAGAAAAATCCAAGTTAACCAAATTCAGACATAAACACCACACAAAAAATGATTGCATTAATGCACTTCAGAATTGATTTTGACAAATACTTTATTTCCAAAATCCTTTTTTAAAAAATCTTGTTTGCTTTCCAAATTACAGTGTTGTCCACAAGACAATGTCACCTTGGGAGTCTAATAAAGATTTTGCTCACTTTAATTTTAAGAACATGAATTTTCCAAATATGTTATTCTCTGTATTATTGTCTTATTTTGAAATAATAATCCTCCCTGGACTCCTTACAACATTACATGGCACTTAGATTTTTAACTGCTTAGATTAGCATGGGTCAGTTTTACTACTGTAACTGTCTTGCCTAGACTGACATGGTTTCAGTCTTTGGAAACAAAGAAAAAATATAGTTGAAATATGTCTGTGAAATATTTTAG
Organism: Orthonyx spaldingii; assembly: GCA_013397795.1. Taxonomy (NCBI): domain Eukaryota; kingdom Metazoa; phylum Chordata; class Aves; order Passeriformes; family Orthonychidae; genus Orthonyx; species Orthonyx spaldingii. The sequence continues at coordinate 103,260 of VZTJ01003903.1, forward strand.
GAACCCCTACTCTCATCCAGACCTCCTAGACAGTTAAGAGCATACTCCCTAATATGTTTGTACTCCAATACTACATATCTTTATCAGCTAAAGTGCATTGTTTCCTTCTTCTCTTTTTTTTTAAATGTCTCATTTCCACATTTTCTGCCAACCCGAGAGAACATTCCATATCGAATTGTCTCAAAAATCAGTGTAAGAATTTAGGGTATTCCAAGATAGATGCCTGAGTAAGGGCAGGTCTGTGTTAACAGCATTTTCTTGGTACAAAATTGCCAGTGTTAGAACTAGAAAATAATTTATTCATGTCCTGAATTTTGTTTTTATCTTGGAAATATCTGAATATATCTTTATCTTTCCTGCCTCTGACATGCTCTTCTGGTGCAAGTGGCATCTAAACTTCATTTAATATTAGTTGAAAGTTAAGTGCTTTATTGTAAACAGAGGAGAACATGATTTATTAATCTGTATATGAAAGACATCTAGAGTAATAAAATTTCTATAACTGTCCATGATTTTGAATACTTGATAGTAAAGGAAAAATAACAGTAGTGTTTTGACCATAACAAAACAGCCAAGTTTACTTTGAATATATCTCTACATTCACAGCCTGATTCTAAGGTTACAGAAGTTGATGAAAAAACTCTCATTTATATAAAGGATCCATGGCATAGGTCCTAATAAATTTCTAACTCTTCAATCTGCTGTGTGATCTGGTTAATTCTAGATTTCTAGATGACATTGCTAAATATATGTGAAAGGTTATTGTCAAATATAAATATGAAATTTAGCAGCACAAATTTACCCTAAGCAGTAAGAAATAATGTTGTTCTTCCTACGCATACTGCTTCCTTTATTTCTATTAATGTTTTCATATTACCAAATGAAATGAAGACAATTAATGGGATAAGATGGCTCTTGGTCTCTCAACCCTGATCCCAGTATCCTAAACCTTTGTTTTATTAAAGAGATAGTGCTTTCCTCATGTTATTAATCTGTGCTGGTACTGCAAGAACAGCTACAAATTTCTAGCCCATTACTATAATATTTCCTTTCAGCAGTGTATGAAAGTTTCATACAGAAATGGATGGTTTAACAGTGTTTCTAAATTTGATGGGAATGGTGCACTAAAGCAACATTACCGACTCCTAGTATCAGACTTTAAAGACAATAATGAGTTATTGGACAGTAAAGGGGTTCTTAGCAAAGAAAGTCTTGTTATTTCACTCCATGCTTTACTCACTGTATTGGACTAAGACAACCATAAATATGGAGGTATAAAGATTGTTAGTGGATTGTCACTAGCATATTGCTGATTTGGTGGACCTATATTACTGCAGTCAGATTCAATAATCTCCAGGAAAATCAGCAACTGGTAGAAGCATTGAATGTAATGAACAACAGTGAGGATGCACTTACTTGCTTCCTCTTATTAATAAAGCCTTAAAATAAGTACATGTCCTTTAAAATCCAAAGTTGATGAAATTGATGAAAACTGTGTTGTTTAGTGATCAGGGACCAGAAATATAAGGTCAAGATATTTGGGGTTCCATCTACACTTTATAGCCTATCCACAGTTTAATATTATGGGCAGTTCACTCACTTCCATCTGCGTTAATCTTCTCCATTAAAATGTAAATGTCTTGGACCAAAATCTAGCAAGAGGCCACTGAGTTAATTAAGGGTCTTTGCAAAGAGGAGATGAGTGATGACCAAAAATTCCAGTTAAATAAGTTCATATTGAAGTGCATCTGTCCTCCAAAAGGCTGGAAAAACATGTGCAAGAACCTCAAAAAAACCCAAATAACTTTCTAAAACAGATTCTTCACACTGCTTTAAATTTGTTTTCATTCTAGTTATGTGTATCCCATTTCCATGAGTTGAATGCTCCAACCTGTCCTTGCCATCAGCTCTGTTGCTCTACATGAGTCCTCTGTATTTCTGAGTTAGTTCCCAAAAGCAGGCATTCAATAGGAGTAACTAAGGAAACATTAAAAAGATCACTGGATTTTGGTTCTTTTGTTCACATATTCACATTAAACACACTGCAGTAAGGAGAGAAGGGATTTTTTATGAAGGTGGAATGTGTTTTTGAAGTCAGAAATGAATAGCACTTTCTCCTTCATTGTGAGTTAAACACGGGCATGTGTGCACACACACATATGCATGAAAAAAAAAGCTCAATAAAAGAGACTGAGATTTTGAATATGTATAAAATCATCTATTCATGATAGCAATCACAATGTTTGCTAGCTTAAAGTGGAAGAATGAACAAGGCTCTACTGTATTTGAGTAATATAATTTATTAACATTAGCACTGTTCTACACATGTGGGATTTTGTAGTATCACTTGACTGGTTTATGTAAAAAAAAGACTAGACTAAAATACCTGAGTGAGTAAATCTGATTTTGTATTCTTATATTATTTTTTTAATTGCTTTTGCCTTCTGGGAGGTTATGCTGGTTTTGGCTGAGGTAGAGTTAGTTTTCTTCACAGTAGCTGGTAGGGGGCTGTTTTGGATTTGTGCTGAGCGCAGGGTTGATGATATAGAGATGTTTTTGTTATTGCTGAGCAGGGCTTACACAGAGCCAAGGCCTTTTCTGCTTTTTGTATTCCCATGCTGGCTAGGAATGTGGGGGTGCTTGGGAGATTGGGAGGAGACACAGCCAGGACAGGCGACCCCACCTCACATGAGTGATTTTCCAGACCACATGACATCATACTCGGTAGATAAAGTGAGAGGAGGAAGGAGGAAGGGATGTTTGAAGTGATGGCATTTGTATTCCCATATAATGGCTACATGAGGTTGGGCCCTGTTCTCCTGGGAACGGCTGAACACCTTCCTGCCCATGGGAAGAAGTGAATGAATTCCTTGCTTTGCTTTGCTTGCATGTGTGGATTTTGCTTTCCTTATTAAACAATCTTCATCTCAACCCATGAGTTTTCCAGCTTTTATCCTTCCAATTCTCTTCCTGATCCTATTGGTGGGGGAGTGAGGGAGTGGTTGTGTGGGGCTTGGGTGCTGGCTGGGGTTAAACCACGACAGAGGTACCACTCAAATGAGTGAAATTTCAAGAAGTGAAATAAAATGGATTAAAGAGAGCATATTATTAATAAAGTATGTAATCACTGGAAACATAAATCTCTCCCACTTTAAACAGAAAAATTATGTCTTGGACTATGTTGTTATTCAACAATAGAGATTGTTCTTCAAAAAAATAGAAATATATTTGTGAAGATGTGAGATTGCTCTTTGCCTACATGAGCTCTAGGGTTTAACAAAAAGAGAAAAGGTTAGTTGCCTTGGGAACTATGGTGTCTCCTCTGCTCCTCACAATAATTACTTTTATCCTTTTCTTGTATTTTCTTTTTTTTTACCTTTAATTACTTGTTGCCTCTTCTATATATACTTACAGGAACACAGGCACACACAAATAGGCTCTGTACTACCATTTTCAAACACTTTGCATTCATACATCAATCATTTGAAGTGTGGAAAAGTTGATGTCTGACAAGAATTAAATAGCGCATAGAAGAGGGTGGATACTCACCTACATGATTAAAAATGCAGTCTTATATCTTGTAGATACATAGGACTGGCAAACCTTTTGATGATCTGGTTTCACTTGGAAGCTGAATACAGTGCTTATCCCTACACCATTGTAGCTTACTGTGCAAGGGCTTCTACTGCTAAGTTTGTCAAAGTATGCCACGTTATTTTAAAATAACATTAATTTAAAATATAAATGTTTATCATTAATGTGTTCTACTTTGCTCTGAAATAGCCTAGGGAGTGCTTCCTCTTTTGCAGAAGTAAAGAGGTATAAAATACTGATATCTTCCTGTTTTCACAAAACCTCTCTCACCTGAGCTGCTGAACAAGATGGTAGTATTGTGAATGGGTTTAGTATGCTCCAGCATAACTTGCATGGCCATAGATTTTGCACATCAGATAGAATGGAAAGATAAAATTTGGGAGAAAAACCAAAATTTTATTTTATGACACATTTCCACTTTAAAAAAAAATTGCAAACTTTAAAATAGTGTCAATAGTCCTTCTTATCCTCTACTCCAATTTTTATCTGCTTGTTAGAAAAACAAAATATCAGAGTCATAAAAATCAAACATTACAAACTTCAGAAACGCCAAAATTAGGGGCGTTTTTGCTCTCATGTGTTTACTTATCCCATTCACACTTGTACACTGGTGCTACAAAATCATTATTTGATACTATGCTGTTTTCCTCACAAGGTCTCTGCTCCTCCCCACACACCTGAAACGATATTGAGTTCAATTGGCTTCTTCCCAATGATCAAATAACGGTCCAGGTTTTTACTCAGCATACACTGTGCTTTCAAAGCAAAAGTCCAACATAAGAGAAGAACACCAGAATTTTTGGCAGGACCTATTTCTCCAACTTCCAAATCTACAGATGAAGATGTGGTTTGGTCTTGACAGCTTGGCACCTTGTCCTCTTCTGTTCAGTTGGATCCAAAACCAGAGTAATGTCTCCCTTGAAAGAATCAGGTTTCACATTTGCAGTAGAACCTCCCATGCATAGATGTTTTACAAGGGACTGACGCCTTTGTTCAATTAAGAGTTCACGTGCAGGTTCAGGAAAACATACATCCCAGGTGCTGCAGGTGCAGCTTTGAGCACATCAGCCAGAGAGCCTTCAGGGCTTCCATTAGAGCATCTCAATCTTCTTCATGGACTACAGAGAGAAGGAAACTTCTTCAGAGTACAGACCATTTCAGGCCCCTTACCAAAGGGATTCTAACCTGGAGAAGTTAGGCAGAAAAAATGGAAGTTAGGTAGGTAAATTAGTTGTCCAAAAGTGGGTGCTCTGGATATATCCCCTCATAGTGCAATTACTTGTCAGGATTAATTTTGAATGTGGCTCTTAGAATGCCATAAAGATGCACAATCCAAAGAACACAATTTAAATTCAACAGCTATTGCTATAAACTCAGTCTGCACTACCTCAGAATTCTCACAGGAGGAAGCAGAACTGTCCACTGTCTGATCTGTGTTCCTTCCTGGTCTCTTTCATCTACTGATTTTGGCATCACAAGCTTTTGTGTTACTATAAGGTAGAAAAAAAACAGGAAAAGAAAACAAAACTAGTGTTGAGCTCTTCATGAGTTTTCCTGTATGTGTTAATGTTGTCAGACAATAGCAGAAATGCTCCTGTTGACACAAGGATGTGAAAATTGAGATTGCACTAGGGTTAGAGTGTGAAAGGATGAAATGGAAGAGCCAGTGTAAATAATTTATGAAGCTATGACAACATTCTTCACCATATATATGGCTTTCTTGACCATATATTTGCCTTCTTCACAATGAGGATGATGTAGCACTGCAACCATTGCCCAGAGTTGTGGGCATCCCTGCAAGTGTTCAAGGCTAAGTTGGACAGGGCTCTGAACAACCCATTCTGGTGAAAGGTGGCCCTATCCATGGTAGGGGGGTTGGAACTAGATCATCTTCATGGTCTCTTCCAACCCAAACTGTTCTATTTTTCTATGATTTTCACATAGAAAATTCCTTGTAAATAACAAGGAAATGCATGTCAGAGGCATTATCTGACAAACAATTTAGAAAGTCTCAGCAAACATAAAGAATAACAAAAGGCCAGCACCCCGTGGCTATTTGCTAAAAGCATAATTCAGCCATAACACTTGGTAAGAATTGAGTCGTCCATTTAGTTAAGTACTATGCCGTGACTCATCATATTCATAAGCAGAAAATGCAAGGTAGAGTATTTATAATCACCAAACAGCACAGTTCAAATGAAATCAACACTGTATTGAGTAAATATATATACAAATCATACATATACATACTCTGTTTATCCAGTAATTAAAATCGAGGTGCTTTAAAAAAATCAAAGAAAAATAATATAAGGTGACAAGCCATTCAGTGATAGTTTCCTGAACTTCTCTTGAGTCTTCAGGTTTATGCCAAAGAAGTAGAGAAGAGAGGAGAAAGAAAAGAAATGCTTTTGATAGATAGGTGTTACAAGTAGTAAAGGTTCAAGTCACTGTATCTTCCTGGCCTAACCACAGAACACTTAGATCGTACACATTAGTACCTACTAAAAAAATTCTAGAGCTCTGGACAAGTCTAGGCATGGTTCTGGGCAGTCTGCTCTAGGTTAGTCCTACTGAAGTAGGTGGGTTGTACCAGATGACTTCCAGAAATCCCTTCTAACCTTAACCATTTTATGATTTTGTGATTTGATCACATGTGATTTTTTATCACAGTGCTAAATCTTGTATTGTGTTCTTACATGAAAAGCAAAATACAGTGACTAAACATATGAGCTCACAGTTTTCCCCGCTGAGATCTACAATAATAATGTTATTGCTTCAATATAGCTACAGTTTTGTCCAGATCTAAATTTGTTCTTTTATTGCAGAATTTTAATGATACACTTAAAAAAAGTATTTAGAAAGAATTCTAGTATTTCCCAGAGTTTAAGAGGAACAGATTGCCTTTGAAAAATACTGGCAACAGAGCAGCAAGGCACCATCACAATTTCATAGTTCTTTTAACTTTTTCATCTACCACTTCCATTGATCAGAAATGCTAAGTCCCACTAAAGGTTGATCCTGTAACATCTCAGTTAAGAAGTATGAGAGTAAGATTTTCAGTCTACATTTGCTGAACCAGCAAATACAGTCACTTCAAGATAGACATAATCAAAAGGGCAAGAAAAGTATCAAGGCCTGTTAGTAAACGTGTATTAAGGAAGCACATGTGTATACAATCTGTGAGTGGTATTGGCCAAAACTGTACAACACCAATGGGATCTGATGTAGTCTGTAAGGGAGGATGACAAAACATAATGTTTAAGTGCTCTGTGAGGAACCCATCGAATTTCTGGCAGTGAGTATTGATGAATTATAAGGTCTTTCAAAATTTTTTTCATAAATACAACTATATAGAATGTAGAAAGGCAGTATTTTTAGTTGAACTAAATGTATTCCTATCTGGTATTTTTATAGAAAAGGTAGAAATGTTTTTGTTATTTACATCACAGTAGCACACATATACATTTTTGTAACCCATAAGACAATGGCATTGTCAGCACGATGTCTAACTTCTGTAATAGAACACAAAAAGAAAGGAGGAACAAAAATTTTAGTAAGGCAGAAACCCGGAACATCAATTTTTTTTGTAATTAAGTGTACTAGTTTGAAAGCAAACCAGTGGGAGGCTGCAAGTCAGAATTATAATTTAATAGGAAAATTAAAGTAAATGCAATAATACAAGAAAAAACCTGACAGAGTCAGGATACAACCTGACACCCTGTTAGTCAGGGTGGTGGTAGTAGTCCAAGTGAAGTGGTTCAGTTGAAGCGGTGATCCTGTAGAAGGGTCTGGTCTCCACCTGAAGGTCCAGTGGTAGTTCTTGTTTTCTGGGAATCCAGTAGGCAGGGCTGACTTGTGCAGTTCCAAAGCCCAGGTTATATTCAGTCGGGAATGCTTGGCTCCTTCCCCCTGGGTGGAGCATCTCACAATGGGATGAGGCAATTCCAGTGAGGTAATTCCATGAGTCATGAGGTGGGTTCTTGATGCCCATTAACAGAGATAACACCCTGAGGGAGTTATCAGGGGTGAGTCATGACAGGAGATAACAAACAGTGCCCCACCTGTTTTACGCGCTTGTGGAGATGGTAATAGAATATATCTTATATTGCAACCTAGGACATTAAGTTAGCATTGAGTTTAAAATTGTGGCAATTATTTTTCACTAATCAAAACAAATTTTGTGACACAGAAAAGGCATATTTATTTTGTGTTTTATTTAGATTACAGGAAGCTACAGGCTATGTTGTGGTGATCCATAAAATAGCTTAGTTTATCTACTAAAAAGGTTTAGTTTATATTACTTCAGAAAAAAAAATTGCAAACTGGTCTGGTATTATTAACAATGCTTCTATATATCTATAAAGACACGTTTTGAGTCTTTCCGTAACAAAGAAGCATGATTTTGCATAGGCAGCATGTGTGTTTGTAGTTTTGTTGCATAACCTTTGTAAAAATGTATAATGTTCTAAATTTTTTTTGTATCAGTCAATATAACCTCCATTTCTGTGACCTTTGTAAACCCTCTTCACATATGCAGCTTAGAATGCAGAAGATGCTGGATTTTTTTATTTTGCAGAGGAAGAGTAGAGGTGCAATAGTCTAAGAATCAGGCTTTAAAGTAATTTCCTGAGAAGGAAATAACTGATATAAGTGTTCTCCATCAGAAAAGTTATGTTTTTCTTTAGGAATATTCAATCATTGTCCCTTCTGTGCTTTTCTTTATTGGTGTATCTTGGGTTTATTTTTTTCCTTTCTTTCTTGGTTTTTCCCATTTTCTCCCTCCTTTTAATTTTTTTTCTGAGAAGCAGCAGAGTATATGAGCTATCTGCACCATTTTCTTCCAATAAATGAATGTGAACAGATTCATCATAATTTGGTTGTTTAAACTAGAGAAACACACTTATTTTTTCAAGGTAAGCAGTGCACTGACTTCCATGTTCCAGCCTTTAATGAGCATTTGAGGAAAAAACTGCAAATAAATTAGATAATTTTTATCTGCAGAACAGACACTAATAAATTAATTGTTGTTTTTTGGCTGTCATAAGTGCTCCAAAGAGACATTTTTTATGAGATATTTATCACCTGCCAATCTATACATTCCACAGAATTAAAAATAATTCTTGTACTATACATAGCAACCAGATAATGCAGTCCAACTTTAGCAATAAAACAAACACAATATTCAGCAAGGCTTTTGTGTTTATTTTTGAGTTGGAACTTCTGCAGGCTAGAGGTTTACAGTACATGGATTTAATAAATGGGCAATAACAATTAAAAAAAAAGAATAGAAGTATTTTTGGCCTAGTTCAGCTTTGAAAGGGATATGTGAAAGGGCATGAAATTTTGTTAGGAAGATTATTGACTTAATGCATATGGCCATTGGAAATGCAGTGTTGATTTGACACAGTGATATTCTATCACATATGTCTACTCCAACAGAATTTTTTTTACAGTGGTAGTAAAATCATTTTATCCAGGAAAGAAGTTTCCCTACTTCTAAACACAGTGATTAAGGGTTTAACCCACCTATATCATTTATTGCTGTCTATTCAGTGAGCATTTTTATAGTTCCAAATTCAATATTTTCAATAGGAAGGAAATATTCACTATCTCCAAAAAATAGCTAGTCATGGAGCTCACTGCAGCCCATGAAGGAAAGCATGATAGAGTAGCTCTCCACATAGTAGCCCATGTAGGACCCCATACTGGATCAAGTGGATTATTTCCTGAAGGAACAATGAACCATGGAGAGCCCATGCTGGAGGGGGTTTACCATGAAGGACTATGGTCCATGGGGAGGATCCACAGCGTTGCAGGGTAGAAATGTGAAGAGGAAGAATTAGGAGAGAGGAGCTGACTATAACCTCACCAAAACCACCTCTTTGTGGCCTTTGGGGGTTGGAGCAAGTCAGGAGCCAGAAATGAAGAAGTGAAATTCAGCCTGGGAATCAGGGCTTGTTATTGTTATTGTAATAAGGACATATTGCATGATGTCTTAATTTCTTGTCTTTGTCCCTTTCTGTCCAACTTTATTTTAATTGTCAATGAATTATTTTTCCCCAATCATGTGTGTTTCACCTGTGATGGTAGTTGGTAAATGATGTCCTTGTCTTGACATTCTTTTTTAACTTACATTCTCTTCCTGTCCTGTTGAGGTGAGCAGTGAGAGAACAACTAGGTAGATATGTGGTAGTCAGCCAAGGTAAACAGACAGGAACAGTTCTTATAGCCTTTGCTGGAGGTGGATGTCTCTCTTGAGTTGGGATCCCAGTTACTAAAGAGATCCAGTCACCACATCATGACTTATCCCTAGAGTACTGAGCAAATAATTTGCTTTCTTATTGCATGGGAACAGTGCTTGAAGACTTTCCCACACAACCTTAAAGAAGCTTTATGGAAACAAACACATTAAAAAAATATGTGCACCTGCATATTAAGAAGGAAATTTTTACATGGACTGCTTACCTCACCGAACAGAATCTCATTTTCTTTTATTTCTGCTCAGAGATATCTCCTCTTACAGTTAGTGCTGCAGAACATAAAGCATTGTTTTTTGATGTTAGGCTTTAAAGGTTAAAATAGAGAGGCACTTTCCAAGTCACAGGCTAACAAAATTCTAGACAAATCTACATGCTTCAAAAGTTAACAGCAACTTCACTTTCCAGGTAGTACATGGTCAAACCTGAATGGTTTAGACCTCTGTACAAGTGCTATGAAGAAACAGGAACATCTTCATCTTCCATTGACTTGTGATTTTTTTTTTGCAACTAGAACAAACAACAATATATTTTGTCTCCTGCTCAGTGTATGTCCTCTTTTTCATGTACTATCTTCTCTAAGCCATTTGGAGTACTCTATATTTACTACATGAAGTTACTTGATCTAGAAGCTACTTGAAAAAAAAAATCCAGTCTTTTTTTCCTCCATATTTCCTCTTTTATTTGGGCAGTACTGTAAAAGATCAATGTAGACAGAAATAGCCAAAAGAGAAGAGCCCAGACCTTGCTTCAAGAACTTTTAGTCTGCAATTGAAATTACTGTTTATTTCTTCCCCATGCCTTTAGAAGTGTTAAACACTTCTAAACTATCTGCAAGCCTAGAAAAGCTACCCTCCAAAAGCAGATCAGAAACAAAGAAAGAAAAAAATCCAAATATTTCTTTCACACACCTTGATAATTCACTTCAAGAGAACAAGATTTCAATTTCTTTACCAATACTAGATTATAAATCTTCATGGTAATAACAATAATAAAAAAGCAATCTCTTCACCTATGGTCTCTTTATCAGTTTTCTCAAGTGAAAGAATTTTAGAGTCGTTGAAGCAGGAAACAAACTCTGAAGTTCATCAAGACCCATGCCCCTGCTCAAGACAGGGTCAAAGACAGTAGATGCCTCTGGATGTCATCCAGGGTTTTGAATGCCTCCAAGTATGGGATCTCCAGAGTCAATCTGAGCAATCTGGACACCACTGGCAAGACTCAAGCTCCATCTTCTTTAATCTGTCCCATCAGGTATTTAAGTACATTGCTAATATCCCTCATATTCTTCTGTTCTCCACACTAAATAGTCTCGTCTCCCCTTGCTTCTCCTCATAGATCAGCTACTCTGTTTCCTTGATCATCCTTGTGGCCCTTTAATGGACTAGCTTCAGTATGCCCATATTTTATAGTGACAAACTGATAACTGGACCCAGCAGCCCAGTCACAGTCTCATCAGTTTTCTAAAGTAAAGTATCTACATTTTCCTCAAAAAACCTACATCTATTTCCAGTTGCAATGATAAATATCAGGTCACCTTCTCAGCTCATGTAAATGAGTGCAGTTCCACAGAAGGGAGTTACACTTAGAGCAGTTACAGAGCAGCTGAAAAGCTGCCTCAAAATGTCATGATTCTATGTATTTTCTAGCCATTTCCTTTCTAGTCACCTTGTGTCTGGTCTGCATACAGCTTTGGTACGTGCCAGAATATTTGAAGTCACATTTCTTTCCCTGCATGTTTAAAATGACCTTTTAATGGAGGGCTGAACTGATTTTTAAATGCAATTATGTTGTTAATTAAGCTGTTATTTTCTCCTCTATCCAGTACCAGCTTCACATTTTCATATTCCCGCTTTCTGGTACAGTCACTGGAGTTTCTGCTTTCCTGAGCATGACAGTTACCTTTGCAAGCACTTGTAAAATACCACGTCCAGCATTAACTTTATTAGATTATTTCTGAAGGAGCAGTGGGTCAGTTTCAGTAGCACCATTCTGATTACCTCAGCCAGCACCCTTAGGCCTGTCTTATTTTAATTTTCAAAGTTAATAAAGAAGTAGCAGTGAACTGCTTTTTAGTGAAAGTGCTAAATTAATTGAACTGGTTGACTATAACATTCTTCCCTGCACTAACCTCTGCAGACAGTCTGTTTGCTTAAGTCTAGTCCTTCATGCTCACAGATTGCATGTCAATACCTTAGCTCTATCATTAATGTTTTTACAGCCCAAAGTCTTCATCAGTACATCTCAGGACTGTTGGTGCAAGCTGTCTGGTGTGAAAGGGGAAAACTAAAAGTTTAAGCTAGTAGCAAAACCAGGTTTCCATGGAGCCAGGATTTACGCTGAGCATTTTGTACAGTACAGTAGAATGCTATCTGTTATTACAAATGATATACTGGCACCTATGTGTTTGACATGTATGGGTAAGAGCAACAGCTAGGTTCTTAAACAAAATATGGTAGGATTTTTATTTTTTGGAAATAGATTTCCCCTGAGGGCAACATTTCATTTCTGACCTAAATTGTACTACTTACTGCTGTTTCTTCTCTCCAGTGGATAAGCACTGACTCCCAAACAGGGGACTTGGTATTCCCTCTGATACAAATGTTGGCACAAAGAACTTTTCTCAAGGAGTTGAGTGGTGCTATTTTTATGCCACACAAGAGTCTAGCTCAAAATAAAGATGGTCCTTGTGATTTGGAAGGAAGTTTAACATTGTTAAGTAGTCTACAACCATGCTATATTCTACCTGTTTTGAAAGTATTTGAGAGAATTTTAGTATTTTAATTTCAGTAATCATTATATAACCTTTCTACAAAGAGAGCACTGTTATAAACAAATTCTGGTTCTCTTTTTCACCTTAAGCAATATCAGAAAGCCACTTGCGTGTGAAGACTCTAGCACGGAGTTGGCAGATAAAATTTACGTTTAAGGAGTTAGAAAGAGGAAAGATTGTTTAAGACTGATACCATAAACAGAAGGTTCTTTGTAGGTGAAGTTCTCAATGAGTCATCCTTGACCTGCTGGTCATGAAAAGAGCTGTTGAGGGTTAAGATTTCCAGGTACTATAAATGTCAATGAAAGCTGGTAAAAAGCCTTGATTCTTAAAGATTATGGACACTTCTTTCCCCCTTGGATTTCATTAGGGATCTGTCAGTCCTCAAAACTTGAAACAAATAAAATCAAGCTCATTTAACATTACTTTTCCAAACAGCGAATACTTTAGATGCTAGAGGAATATTTTAAATATTAGAACTAGGTAGTCCGGAAAGAAAGGAGAGGGAGAACCAATCTACAAAATAGAGTCTTTAATAAAGTGTCATTTGCACAAGGTGAATCCTTGTTGTACACCACTTCTTCCCTGTCATGGTTTAGGAATTGCACTCCCTAATTTAGTGATCCTCCTGCCTCCTCCAAGACTCTCGCAAACTAGACATCATGTGCTCACTCCAGCAGAGGGCAGAGATTATGGCTTGATATAAGAACCATTTACTGGAAAAAGCAATCAAATAAGAAAGCGCATAGTAACAGCAACCGTATTAATACCAAAAGTGTACAAAACAGAGAGTGTGGAGCCCAAGGCAACCACAGCCACACCACCCAAACCACTCCCTCTGGCTGAGACCAGTGCTACCCCACTGCATTATTTGCTAAGGTTGCTCCACCCAAAAGGAACATTCCCCTCGTTTCAGGAGGCGAGAGAGAGTCCCTTTCCCCTGCTTCCAGTCTAAGATTGTATCGAATAACACAATGTCTTGGACACTGGTATCAGCTCTGACCCCTCCCGGCTACTGTGAAAAATTAACCGTGTCCTTGGCTGAAATTAGGACATTACCTTATGTTGCTTTCACTCTAAAACACCCCAAAGAGAGTCTTATGAATGCAGAATCTATAATTACAGAAATTTTGGGAAAAGAACAAACAATGAGGCTTAGGCAGGAAAACTAATGACATAATTCCTTTAAGTTGTCCAGAACGGCAATTTTTTTTCCCCAGATACGTAGTGGTTAAACATTTTTTCTTTTCTTCTGCTTTTAATGGACATTTTAAGACTTGTGTGCTGGTTTAGGTCAAATTTGGAGGGGGAACCTCCAAAAGAGTCTCTTTCAGAAGAGCAGATTTCAGCATCCCTTCTCTTTAAACCAGTTCAGAAAAACTTCTTTTGAGAAAAGTGGAAAAAACTATTTATTTACCAAACAAAATGAATAATATTAAACAAATAGAAGTTTTAGTTGTTTTGAAGAGTTTATGAGTTAGAGAAATCCCTCTTTGTCTGTGGCTCAGTCAGGTTTAGTCTTTTTAGGGCTTGGGCCTGGTGGCCAGGCCTGGTGTGCTGCTGGTGGGGGGGCCCCCCAGGCTGGTGTTCTAATGTGTTGGACTAGAGAGGTGCTGAACAAATCCCAGAGAAAGGAACTACAGTCTAGGTAAAATTTTTCTTGCTTCAGTTAACAAGGAAAAAAAAGCTAAAGGAAAAATCTAAAGGAAAATTCTTTGTCTTTTGCTCTTTGCTAGAAGCCAAGAAAAAGAGACTTTTAGAGTGCAAAACTCTCTTCTTATTTTCTACTGTCTTGTTGCTGCTACTGCCGGAGTCAAAGAATGTAGACATAAACAAGAAACTGTGCCGGCTTTTCTTTGAGTAAATTAAAGGAACAAAAATTAATTTTTGAGTATAGCAGATGATATGGAATATATAGTATAAAATACACAACATAAAATCACTCTAGGACATTCCACCCTTTATTTTATATCATCAGTTTTAAGGTTTAATGTAATACATTTTAAGTTTAAACACACACACATTTATACATTCATATATATATATACACAATATACAGTTATATACATACAATGGTAGTGACATTCAGTAAACAGTGATATTTACATATGGTTCTCACTTAACAATTAGGTTTTCTTGAGGTACACATCGTGTTTCTTTATTTTTCCGTATTACTCACCATGTGTAACCTGGGTTTTGAGTAAAGACAACCCTACGGATAGGTTTGTCTTTACTTGAGGTAGAATTGATTTAAACAGTCTTTCCTAAGAGCCGTTTGACAGGTACTATTGGGCCTTTGTTTCTGTTTACTGTATGTAACGGTTTAGATTGGGTAGGGTCAGCTCAGTTGATGGAGCCTCGAGTGTTAATTAACTAGGTGGCTTTTGCTAGATGTTGTTCTTATTTTTTAAAAGATTCTCCCCCTAATGCTTTTAAGGTGGTTTTTAACAGTTTATTGCACTTTTTTACTTTGCTTGCAGCTGGTGCGCGGTAGGGGATATGGTACATTCATTTAATACCATGTTCCCTAGCCCAGGTGTTGATAAGACTGTTTTTGAAATGAGTTGTTTTTTGACTCTATGTTCTCAGGGGTACTATGTCCTTAAAGGACTTGTTTTTTAAGGTTTAAGATGGTGTTACAGGCCGTAGCATGATGCACAGGGTAAGTTTTTAACTATATTGTGGTAGGTTTTACTATTGTGAGTATGTACTGTTTACTTTGGTGTGTTTGGGGCAGTGTGATGTAGTTGATTTGTCAGGCGTCCAATACTTGTATTTGGACTACTGCCTATTATACTATAGGGGCTTTACACGTTTGGCCTGTTTAATCACAGCGCACTTCTCGCACTCATGGATAACTTGAGAGTTACTGTTTATGGTTAGATTTACTCTTCGGTCTCGTGTCTCCTTATAGGTGGCATTTTTATTTTGATGACTTGAGGAGTTATGGGTTTATCGAGTTAGGAACAACTTTCTTTTGTGTTGCTAATATAAGTTTATCTTTGACACTTCTATTTTTGCAGCTTGATTTACTTGCTTGTTTTGGTGTTGTTTATTAGTTCGACTCTTAGGAACATGGGCATTTACATGGTGGACTTTTTCAGGTAGTTTATCTACTCGGGTAGCAATGTTTTTTTACTTTTCAGTAGTTTAGATTGGGGTTTTTTTACGCTGCTAATTAGCTCTTTTTTACTTCTTTAACCATCCCCACAAGGCATTGGTTACCATTCATGAATCAGGATAGAGGAAGAGTTTTGGCTACTTTTCTTTTTCAGTAATTTTTAAGGTTAATTGAATGGTTTTGAGTTCAATAAGTTGACTCGATCTGCTTTTTCTGTCAGTAGTTTTTGCGACTTGTCTTGTTGGGTTCTATATGGCTGCTTTCTACTTGCGTTTTATTTTTATGATGCGACAAGAACTATTAGTAAAAAGAGCGTAGTGTGTTTCTTCTGCTGGCGGTTGGTTGTATAGTGGAGCTTTTTCAGTACGTGTCATTTGCTCTTGTTTTTTATCAGTGAGACTAAAGTTTTTACTTTCAGGTTAATTTGTAATTATCTCTAAAATTTTAGGATGATTTACTTTTCTGATACAGGTGCTCTGTGTGATGAGAGCAATTCACTTGCTCCATATGACATTGGTGGTGTGATGGGTACGTGGAACTTTTGCTTTGAACATTTACTTTAGTACTGGTAGTTGGGGTGCTAGGAGGAGTTGTCCTTCAGTGTTTATTACTTCTGAGGTGGCTTGGACTTTTCATAGGCTGCTAAGATTTCTTTTTCAGTTTGAGTGTAGTTGGTTTTAGATCTTTTATAGCTTCAGCTCTAAAATCTTAGTGGATGGCTCTTAGTTTCACCAGATAATTTCTGCTAAAGACTTTAGGACAGACCATGGCTCCCGGCTGCAGAGTAGAGCACGTATTTTACATTTGGTCTTGTCTTGACTAGGTCAAGAGCTACTGTATGAGTGATCTCTTGTTTGATCTGGGTAAAAGCTTGCTACTGTTCAGGGCCCCACTGGAATTTGGCTTTTTTCCAGGTAACTAAATAGAGAGGGCTCACAATCTGGCTGTACTCAGGAATATGCATTATTCAAAAGTTTATGGTACCTAAGAAAGTTTGTGTTTCTTTTTTGTTGGTTGGTGGAGACATCGCTGTAATTTTGTTGATGACATTGGTGGGAATCTGACGCTGTTTATCTTGTCACTTTAATCCTAAGAACTGGATCTTTCAAGTAGGTCCTTTAACTTTGTCTTTTTTGATGGCAAAACCAGCTTTTAGGATAATTTGGATGATTTTGTCGCCTTTCTCAAACATTTCTGCTGCTGTATTCCTCTACACAATGATGTTATCAATGTACTGCAGATGTTTTGGAGCTCCACTTTTTTTTAGTTCAGTTTGGATTAGTCTATGGTAGAGGGTGGGACTGTGCTTCTACCCTTGGGCAGTCAGTTCCAGGTGTACTGCACGCTCCTCTAAGTGAAGGTAAACTGAGGCCTGCATTCTGCTGCCAGAAGAATGGAGAAAAATGCATTGGTAATATTAATAGTGGTGTACTACTTCACTGCTTTGGATTCTAGTTCATACTGGAGCTCTAAAATATCTGGCATAGCAGTGCTCAATGGTGGCGTTACTTCATTTAAAGCACGATAGTCTGCAGTTAACCTCTATTTTCTTTTAGATTTGCGCACAGGCTAAATGGGATTATTGACAGATGAGTGGGTTTTGTTGACTACTCTTTGGCTCTCCAGCTCACGGATCATCTTGTAGGTGGGGATCACAGCATCTTGATTTGTTTGGTACTGTCGGCGGTGCACTTTCAAAGTGGCAATTGGTACTCATTGCTCTTTTTCCTTCAAAAATTTTACTGTAGATGGGTTCTCTGATAGTCTAGGCAAGGTGTTCAATTGTTTAACACTCTCTGTTTTTACAGCAGTTATCTCAAAAGCCCACTTGAATCTTTTTGGGTCTTTGAAATACTTATTTTGGAGGAAGTCTATGCCTAAAATGCCTGGGGCCCCCGGGTCAGTCACGATAGGATGCTTCTTCCATTCATTTCCAATCAGATTCACTTCAGCCTCCACTAAAGTTAAATTCTGTGGTCTCCTTGTCACACCAGTAATAGAAACAGATTCTGCTCTTATGTGTCTCAATGGGATTAATGTGCACTGCGCACCAGTGTCGACCAAGGCTTCATATTTTTGTGGTTCTGATGAGCCAGGTCAATGAATCCACACAGTCTAAAAAACACGGTTTTCCCCAGCCTCTACCTGGTTAGAGGCAGGGCCTCTCTAAGCCTGGTTATTCTCTTTATCTTGGGCAGGAATTGGGGTTTTTTTAGTGGAATTTTTTTTTTCTGAGTCTTGCCCTCTTTTGTTTCATGCACTCGTTCTGCTGGGACATAGGTGGGTTTCCCATCTCACCTCTTCATGTTTTCTCTACTTTCATACAGGAAATCCCACAGCTTAGTTCGTGACATGTGCCTTCTCTCTTTATCTAGGGGACGTCCGTGTCTGGCAACGGGACCTCTGATCTGTATTGTTGCGATTCGGAGGAGGCCCTCTTTAATCTTTTCAAGTCTCTTGTGATTTTCTTTGAGTTTCTGAGGAATTTCTTCCATTTTCTTTTCTAATTTCTGCAGACGTGGTTTTACAGCTGCGATTCTTGAACGTGTTGGGCCATGCATGGCATTTGTATATGCTTGGAGTTTTTTTGCCATATCAAGTACAGTTTTTTCCTTTCTTCCCATTTCATCGTGGCTAAAGCAGAGTCGTATTCTGGTGGCTCAAGCTGTATAAGTTTTCACCACATCCCGGGTGTACATATTACTAAGTCTGGATTCCTTTGCGGTATTCTTGGGTCTTTTGAGAAAACAATCTCTGCTATTGCCATTTCCCTTAAGTGTTGAATCCCTTGTTCTACGGTTTTCCACTGGGTGTGCTGCATATAAAGATTGTCTGCACACAGGTATCTATGTGCCATACCTCTTAAGATCCATACTTAGAGACTGATAGGGCCAGCCCCCACTACCATCCTTTGGTTGATAACTGGTTCATGTGACAGGGATCTCATATGCTTTGCTTCAGTCTCGTCTAGAATTGTAGTCTTGCCTGCAGCATCTCAAAGACAGACTAACTAACTAATTATCGATTTATCAGGTCATAGAGTGTAATCCTTTCTTAGGTTATGAAGGTTCTTCAGGGAAAAAGACTCAATAGCAGCTTCTGGTTCTCATTTTATGTCAGTTGCAGGCCTTGAGGGTCCTTCCCCTGCATTGTCCTCATCTTCTACTGGCCGATCAGTTTTGGTTTTAGTCTTTTTTCTTGTGGCAGCAACTGCCAGTGGCTTAGGCTCACTGTTGGGTTTAGTTGCTGGTTTAAGTTCACTGTCAGGTTTAGCTGCTGGCTTAGGCTCACTGCTGGGTTTAGCTGCAGCCTGAATGACTGAGGTATCTGCGGCTTTATCTCCCTGCTCCCTTGGCTTTTCCTGCTGCCTTACAGTATCTAGCAGCATTCGATAAGCATATGCCAGGGCCCAGCTTATTGCAATGAGCTTTTTTTCTTTGAAATCATCATGGCATCTCTCTTCCAGATATTTCTCTACCTCATCTGGGTTCTGAATTTGCTCACTGGGAAATTCCCAGGCTAGGGGATCAGAAATTTCTTCAGGGTTTGGTCCATTCTCTCTTATTTCTTACACTACTCAGGATTTTCTTTAACTGGGTCCACTCCTGAGCCAGATGTTTCCTCAGCCCCTCTGGACATAGCAGCTCTGATTCTAAACAAGCTGCAAACTGTATAAAGGAAGTTTACTAGATAAAGTACTAGAAACACCAGAAAGGTAGTTTTTTTGGCGTTTAGGGAAAACTGAACATTTTCATAAAATGACGTTACAGATTTAAAGGAGAAGAGGGAAAGAAAAGGCTGGGAAGCCTCACTCCTTGCCACTCTTTTAACAAGCTGGGTGCAATTACCAATAAACCCTCAAAACATGCCACTGAAGCTGGGCTGCAGGGCAGGACAAAGAAACAACTAATCATACATATTCTGAATAAACCACAGTACTTTTGTTAACTTTTTATAAATCATTATCACCACACCCAGTACAATAGCAACCCTTATTCGTGCTTGTTTGTTGTAAAAACTACGTGTCAGAGACAATATTGGAGCTATCTGTGGATAAAAAAACAAACTTAGGGACTAGAAAGATATAATTATGTTAAAAAAGCCTAGGGACCAGAGGTAAACAGCAGCTTCAAACCAGAGAGACAGTATGAACTCAACTAACATGGCTACTGGCTACTGCATTCCCTATACAGAATAAATACAACTAAAATACAATCAGTACAGGTTTTTTCCACTTTTTTGGGCCTCACATTGGGTGCCAGTAATTATTTGTGCTGGTTTAGGTCAAATTTGGAGGGGGGATCTCCAAAAGAGTCTCTTTCAGAAGAGCAGATTTCAGCAGCCCCTGCTTTCAAACCGGTTCGGAAAAACTTTCTTTGAGAAAAGTGGAAAAAACTATGTATTTACCAAAAAAAATGAATAATATTAAAAGATTGGAAACTTTTAGTTGTTTTGAAGAATTAATGAGTTAGAGAAATCCCTCTTTGTCTGCGGCTCAGTCAGGTTCAGTCCTTTCAGAGCTTGGGCCTGGTGGCCAGGCCCGGTGTGCTGTTCATGGGGGAGCCCCCCAGGTAGGTATTCTGATGTGTTGGACTAGAGAGGTGCTGAACAAATCCCAGAGAAAGGAACTACAGTCTAGGTAAAAGTTTTCCTGCTTCAGCTAATGAGGAAAAAAAGCCAGAGGAAAAAAAGCCAAAGGAAAAAAACTAAAGGAAAACTCTTTATCTTTTGCTCCCTGCTAGAAGCCAAGAAAAAGAGAGACTTTCGGAGTGCAAAACTCTGCCCTTATTTTCCACTCTCTTATTGTTGCTGCTACTGCTGGAGTTGAAGAATGTAAACATAAACAAGAAACTGTGCTGCCTTTTTTCTGACTGAATTAAAGGAACAAAACCTAATTTTTGAGTATAGCAGATGATATGGAATATATGGCATAAAATACACAACATGAAATCACTCTAGGACAACTTGCCAAAACTAATTAGCAGTTATGCATTAAATGTTATAGATGGAAGTTTTATTTTCCAGTATGTTCTGCAGAGCATTTTTAGGAGTGCAGTTTCTGTACAATTAAGTAACTTGGTTAGACCTAACCACTGTTTCTTTTTAAACCATATATTCCCAATCAAGTAGCCTTTATAATATTCAGGACACTTTGATTCATGCTTAATTCAGCAATATGCATATTTACATAAGAAATACTGATAACAAGAGCTGTTTCTTTGTTTATAGTGTGTCCACATTCTGTTTACCTTGGCCTTTGCTTCCAATACAGAGACAGGCAACACTGAAACAATTTCTTGCTCTAGTAAATTGAGACAGGCAAGCACAGAGATGTCACCACATGTTTAGTGCACAGTTGTAACTTTGTTGTAGGCCCGAGTTATACAAAAGCAGCATAAATTACAGCAGAAAGAAAACCAGGAGAAATTGCACTGGTGCCTATTATGTTGCATATGCCATAACTAAAGATGCAGTGGCAAAACAGCATTATGCCTTGACTAAAGGGGAAAAAGGTGTTATAAAATCAATTAAGTATGTTGAAATATAAGCCAGTCTTCTCATCTGGAGAGCAAGACTTTCAAAGTCATTATGTTTGAAGACTAAATGGTGGCTCAATTCTAATCAAAACTACTGAGAGGTAAACAACCAAAGGCCAAATCTGAAAAAGGATTTAGGCCAAATTTTCAATGTGGCTATAAAAACATGACTGCTAACATGACTTAAGTAGGCAGCTTAACTTTAATTTGTGCTTGTTTACAGTATGCATCAGTAATTTATTCACTTTTGAAACCCACCAATTGCATTCTGTTTCTCTTCATGACAGCCACACCTCGACTGGCTTTACATTAGGCACCTGAGGTGCCAGCAGAACAATAGCAATCTAGATTTCTGAATGTATTGAAAAACCTAACTGGTATTCTGAGATTTCAGCAAGGTGGAAGCCACTGTCTTCTCTGACAGCTAATGATCCAAGGTGTAGTTGGGCAACCGTTCAAGGTAGAAATTGTGGATTTATGTTCTTTTGAACAGAAGAAGAAATTGAGAAGCCTGAATGCTCTGAAGGTTTGGTACTCTGGATCAGAGTTCTGAGTGTGGGTGGGATACCAGGCTTAGAGAAATGCAGCCTAATGCAAACTTTCATGTCAAAAACCAATCATGTATTAGGTGGTTAAGCAGTTAAAATTTTCATTCGTTTAATGGAGAAGAAATAAAAAATCTGAGACTGAAGTTCTGAAAGGAGCTTGGGTATTAGATTAGAGGGTGAGGGCATGAATCAACAAACAAGCTTTAAGTGTTTGTGTATAGTCAATACAACTACATTAACATAGGTATAAAGTTTTGACAATGAACAGTTGTATGGCTACAAGTCACCTGTTACAGATCCAATGCTGTATAAGATATCCCATACTCTATTTTCAAAGGCATGTTTTTTCTCAGGAATATATGTGGAAATAGTACAGTTTTTCAGAAGTAAAAAGGACACATCTGAGGAATTCCTTTTGCAGTGCTTTTTCTGCCACAAGAGACCAGATATGTCATTCATCTGCCTCCTGTCAAATTGAAGAGGTAGCAAGCAAAGAAAAAACTTTGCATTGTGTTGAAATAATTTCTTAATTTTAGCACTGAAGAGTGTTAAATCTGCATCATGTTTGCTTCCACACAGCTATGACTCCTAACGCCCTTATGAATTTACTACTCTCAAGTTCAGTTTTTTCTCCCCTTCTAATAGGCAGGCCATAAAACAAAGACCTGCCACTCTATGTAATAAACAGAAACAATAGAGGCAAAAATAATGTTACCTCTTGTGATGATTCCAAATGCAATACAAATGAGCTACCTGCTACCTAGATTGAAGAATCATCTATATTCAATTAACAGCAATGAAAAACAGCACAGATAAGACCAGTTACACTTACCAAACACTTACTCAGTATCTTTCAACCAGAAGTATTTTTTGTCCTGTAGTTCTGTAATCAGAAAACTGAGGATTAAGAAGCACTTTTTAATCATAAACTAAAGCTTTGCTTTCTGCTTTATTTTACCTTGCTGGTGTACTTGATGATCTTTTCAAAAATACGTATGTTAGTTTAGTATCAGTTCAGACACAGCACAGCAATACTTTTGTATTAGATCCAAGTTAAAAACCATGGTAAAAGGAGGAAAAAGCAATTTCACAAAAAACAAAGGTTAAGTTTGTTCTTGGAATAGCCAAATTCCCATAGTCTTGACAGACACTTTTACAAAAACAGTGTATTTGAACTTTTTAAGAACTGGTTTTAAGAATTGTCCATTAAGCTCCTAATTTCTTCTTCTTCATCAGGAAATTCAGAAATATCCTTAAAATTAAAGCAGAAATCTGACCTGAGAAACTTTGTTATTGTATCCATGTTGCCTTACTTGATCAATTGTTTCAAAAGATGACAGAAGAGGCAGAGTTCCTGTTTCAGGCATTGTAAAACTCCACTTCAAAAAGACTATTACTCTGTGAAAGGATGACCACTTAGGCTAGTAAGGGGGATCTCACCACCACGTTATCAGTGGGGTCCCTCTCCCACCCACCTTAAAATCTTAGTCATGCTGCTAGTGTGAGCCACCAAGCTTCTAGAACAAACCAGAAAACTAAGGCAAAATAATGGACAGACCATTACAGTAAACAAAATTGAATTTTGCTACTAATTTAAGAATGACAAAGATGGAAATAGATAACATTATATACATCAAATTGTAAAAAGAATAGATCTAAGAAATTAAAAAAATATCAAACGAATATCTGTACATAATTAGGAAGTTATTTAATTATTTTGTCTGTTGAACCAGTACATCAACACGATACACAACACAATCACATTTTGATAGGATGCTTGCTTAATTTGAACCAGCCCAATGAATGATTTTTTTCTTGTTTAAGTGAAAAGGTTACTTAGAAAGTGTAATATTCTATTTGACTCCTGGGATTGCTGAACTATGTATCACTAAGACTAAATACCTCCTTGCCCAAAATGAGGTGAGGAGCATTGCTGAAAGAGTGCCAGGCTGGCTCAAAGCTGAAGACCTTGTTCAGAAATAGACCCAGTTTTGTCTTTGTCTTTTACTCACTGTCTTTGCTTGCAATAAAATGCCTCTTTTCCTTTTTCTATTTTTTTTTTTTAAGGGAGTGGTAAAAAGGAGGTTTAGCTATAGTTGCTGAGATGCCTCTGAGCATCAATATTACTGTAACAGGATTTTTTTTTTTTGTACTGTGACACCTTGTCTTTTCCTTCATATAATCTGAATGAGTTTGGGCAGTTGCAACTCCATGAAGCACAGTTAACATATATAATAGAAAAATTTATGTGCCTATGTATTAAATTGTTTCTTTTGTAATTCTGGATTAAAGTGGAGAAAAATCTCCAGTGAGCACATAACTGCAGTACAAGACTGAGTATCTTGCTTTTATACTTCATTGCTTTGTACTGTACTGCCAGAAAGCTATTTTTAGATCTGCTCTGCAGTTGCACAGTTGTTGCTTATATCTTGTCTAAAGGAAGCAAGGTTGTCCTACTGAGACTTTGCCCTTCTCTCAAGGGTAAACTAAAATCCATTAAACTTAAATACATGCTGTAAACCCTGCACATTAACGGCTGTGATGGAAATATTATGTAGTTATTTATAACAAGATATACATTTGGGAAAGTGAAATAGATAGGCATATTTGAAATGTATTGCCTCTCTATTCTCCTCCTAAACTCATAGTCTTTGTGCCTAAAGCTTGAAATTTAGTTTTGCTGGCACCATGGCAAAGTAAGCAAATGTGTCTCCATAGAGCAGATGCCTGCTGCATATAACCCCACAACAAATAGTTTGTGAAAATTAGCACAGACATTCAACCAGAACCTATATTGCCCCAAAGAAATCCAGAGAAATATATCTGATTACAGGGAATGTTTTTCAGACACAGATGCTCGTATTAACAGGAGATAAATAAATAGTAGATTTGGAGAAAAATTGTAATTTAATCTAACTAGATGTAGTTAGGAATAAACACATAATGATAGAGATAAGCAAGAATCTACACACGCCCATGATCATGCACACACACATACATTTTAAAATTGACTGTAGACATAATGATGTTTTATCCTGACTCTGCTCTTACAAATTTCAAAGATTCAGATAAATGTTATTTAAACATCAGCCTTTGTATTGATGCTAAAACAAGGAACTGAAGATGGAAGAAACTGGAAGGGAGGAAGCAGAAATCTGAATAAGGAATTCCTTTGAGACTTTATGTAACATATCAGCCATGCTGTAAGATACAAGAGCCCCTGAACTAAAAGAATATGTTACACAATCCTAGTTCTTGTAGTATTAAGCAATCATCTTCTCTGATCTTCTAATAGTCTTCTTTTCTGAGTCTATGTATGCATCCAAATGTTCTTGAGTTAAAGTGCTAGTATTACACCCAAAAGCAAGACCCAGTGATTTACAATAATGTATCTAGCTGTGACATTCCCTGCTAGTCTTTGTAGGGATCCTGTACAGTCCTCGCATTAAATCCACTTTGATGGAATTTATACACACACTAGATGCAAGAACTGACCTGGACAGTCTTTCAAATCCACTATTTTGCCTCCCAATGAACTTAATCAGTCTATGAATTTGTTCCTTATCTCTTATGGAGAAAAGTAGTGAGAGGTGCAGTAACAGCTAGTTGATCTTGCAAGATTTGATGAGGTCTGCAGCCAGCTACCTCATAAAATATTAAGAAAAACAGCTATAGCAAAATTCTTAACAGTAAGACTTGAAGTTGTTGTACTGAAATTGTAGCTTTACTTCTTCTGGTTCAAATTCTGAACAAGACTATGACTTCTCTGAAACAAAAGAATACGGACAGCAGCCACATCTAAGTTTCTGGGTTAGAAAGCTGAACATGAGTCTTTTTCTTCATGCCTTACTACAAAAGAAGGCAGACATCATGAGTGAAAAAGATAGTAGTAGTAAAAAAAGTACATAAATATATGTGAGAACACCTCGCATCTTTTCATAATCACTTATTCCTGATCTCCAGTCTCCTTTAACCAAATCTGAACACTATCTCCATTTTGTTTCCATATACTTGGGGAAAACAAAAAATAAAAGGGAGTGTTACATAATTGTGGCAGGCGGATTCCCCCTCCTTCCTCCCACTGAGGTGCATAAATAAGATAACCTCTGTCATAACAACTCACCAGGGGGGCACATCCTGGCACCAGGAGTCTGCCAGAGCCTATGCCAGGAATCTGGAGGACAGATGGGAGAAGAGATAAAAAATGTGTACGTGACAGAAGGCATGTCTTTTGTTCTATAAAAGCATCACCTGTGTACCACAAAGTCAGAAGTTTCTCTTGCACATTCTACGAATGTGTGGAGAAAATTTCTCCCCAAGGAATTCGCGAACCTTGTGGTAACTTCTCTGGAGATTGGGAGATGTAGGACCTGATGTATGTGGACATCCTCCGACAATTGGATGGTAAGATACATTGAATCCTAATTATACTATTTTTCCGCTAGCTGTATTTGTAAATGTGCACTGTATAAGTTATACTATTAATAATTTTTCTTTTTCCTGTGTAGTAATATTCTGTTTTAAGTCTCTTGTCTGTTCAATTGGTGTCCCTTGAATAAATGATTTATTCTATAATACACCAAATCAGCCATTATTAAAAGAACTTGCGAATGGAAGTGGGTTCTGGGGTGCAGGCCGCCTCAGTAAGTTACTATCTATTGCTATAGGCCTAAGCAGAGGTAAAAGCTTATTTTAACCCCATAATATCCATTCATAACAATAATGAGCATATAGGTTGGTATTTCTCGGTGTGAAAACGACAACAAACCAGAGCAGAACATGGCACTTGATGGATTTCTTGGCAGCTAGGGCTTACCATGAATGGGGTTTTTTTGAGCTTGGCACCACAAGTGACTCTACTGCCCTTAAACAGTAGGAAGAAAAACCTAGGAGGTAACTTTTATTCAGATAATTATCGGAATAAATCAAATGTACCATTGATAACATGCCTATCCAAAATTAACGACATTATACACAGATAATCTCGAACTAGGATGGCATATTCAGGATATATAATGATTTTTCCGAGTTTACATTGAACTTCTAAACTCAAAGAGGCCTGTGAGAAAATGAAAAAAAGATGTTTTGAAGAATTTGAAACAGTTGTGACTTTGCTAACATATATCTTCTCTGGCAGAGAGAAGCATGTGTAGTATATATAAATGCCCAGGATACATTTTGCTTGAAGTTCAAAGCCCAAGCTGTCACATTCCTGAGACAATTTGCAGTGTCTGAAAAGCAAGGTTCATGTGCAAACAAACCTTGAGACAGGTACCTTGAAACAAGACAGGTAAGCAGGGACTAAGAGGAGTTTCAGAGATGGAAAACTAAAATATGTTAAAGGATTAAAAAAAGTTTATGTCAGCTTCTGTCCTACTTACAAAACATATCAATTCAAAGAAGCTAGTGTGCACAAACCAAAGAAAAACTTTCTCCCTTCCAAGAAAGCACTCACCCAACCTAAACCCAGAAGCAGCAAAACCAATAACACTTTCGCTCCTTAGGCTATTTGCTTTCTTTCTATTTAAACACACTACAGACCAGATTGCGATTACCATGATTAGAAACACCATCACACCATCGTCCCATCATCTTCTTCACTAGTCTTGCTTCCCACACTAAATTCTGTTCAATGCTTCCTGTAATATAAGAATGTATTTGTTTCAGTGAAAGTCCTTCCATTCCCAATGCACATGTCTGTTTAACACATCCCCCCAAGAATTCCATAACTTTCCAAGTGCTGTCTACTGGCACCTTATCTACTGTTTACGTAACTGCATTCCTGGTACTGGACACTGCCTCTACTTGGTATTTCTAATTGTATAAAGGGGTGGAGTACAGTACCCTTGAATTCTCCATCTTAATTTAAGAGTTTCCCTTGTTGTGTTACACAGTGATCTATTCCCTTTCAGCCTTGGAATTGTAAATGCAGAATTGCTAAGACTTTCCATGGTAGGGCAAATTTTACCCAGACTCTGCCTGACCTACACTCTGGGCACCTGAAGCTCAACTTCATTTCCCCATACTTTGTTTTAAGACAGTTTAAGACAAAAATTAGTTACTTCCTCTTTAGTTTTAATCAATCCATTTCCACCAATAAGGAGAGACAAATATAAGTACGTATAAGTGAAAAAATAACAGTTTATTAAAAATCAAAACTGAAACAGGCAAAAAATAACAGTGTATAATCCCTAGTTACAAAATTGCTGAAATTTCACGGTCTGCCAGGAGCAAACAGAAGCTGAAAATGGCAGAGGAATGCCTCCTCCAAGATGGCGGCCTCCACAGCTGACCGCATGTGGGGAGACACAGAGGACAGATGGCGGCAGCCCTGCCCGTATGTATGGCTCTGGCGGCAGCAGCTCCGTTGGTAAAGGCAGGATCCAGCCACACTCTGGTGGCTGGATCCATCAGATGGTGTTGGCACTGCAGCCTCCAAGCCACTGGTGTTGGTGCTGCTGTCTTGGGTCTTGTCTCAATGAAGGGGAAGAAGAGAAATGGACTCTTGGGCACTGAGGCCCAACTCCAACTGACTCTGGCAACGGGTGTTGCAAAATTCATTCTGAAGCAGTTTCTGATTGAAAAATGCAGCTTCTTGCATTACAACTCTTGCCTCCTGGAAATCGGTCTGAAGAAACCCCCTGAGAAAAAAAACCAGAGCAGAGCCTCTTCCCGCACTGCCTCTGGGCAGTCTCCCTGCAAGAACCAAATAGAAAGAGCCAGAGTCAAGAGAGCTCTGCTTGGGCGACCCAATTTTTTAAAAAGCTCAGGCATTCTCCCTTAGCCATGCGGCTGGGGCTTAAAGAGGCAGTAACAATTCTGGGCACAGATAGATGTGGAATACAGTAACACTTGGGATTACCCAGGACACTCCATGACCTGACTTAGTGACTAGATCTTGTTATGAATGGATATTATGGGGTTTAAATAAGTTTCTACTTCTGCTTAGGCCTATAGCAATAGATAGTAACTTACTGAGGCGGCCTGCACCCCAGAACCCACTTCCATTCGCAAGTTCTTTTAATAATGGCTGATTTGGTGTATTATAGAATAAATCATTTATTCAAGGGACACCAATTGAACAGACAAGAGACTTAAAACAGAATATTACTACACAGGAAAAAGAAAAACTATTAATAGTATAACTTATACAGTGCACGTTTACAAATACAGCTAGCGGAAAAAATGGTATAATTAGGATTCAATGTATCTCACCATCCAATTGTCGGAGGATGTCCACATACATCAGGTCCTACGTCTCTCAATCTCCAGAGAAGTTACCACAAGGTTCGCGAATTCCTTGGGGAGAAATTTTCTCCACACATTCGTAGAATGTGCAAGAGAAACTTCTGATTTTGTGGTACATAGGTGATGCTTTTATAGAACAAAGACATGCCTTCTGTCACGTACACATTTTTTATCTCTTCTCCCATCTGTCCTCCAGATTCCTGGCATGGGGGTCTGGACAGATTCCAGGATGTGACCCCCTGGTGAGTTGTTATGACAGAGGTTATCTTATCTATGGACCTCAGTGGGAGGAAGGAGGGGGAATCATCCTGCCACAGATCTGCACTCTATGTAACCTTATCTCTGTCATTTTGGACCTATGTTACAGGCAGATTAGCTCTGGCTTTTGCTGTTCCTCATTGGACTTCCTGGATTAACCAGAAATGTGACTTACTACTTCATCCTGAATGAATGATCCCTGGATTACCAACAGATCCTGTAACTACCTCCAGTTTGGCTCAGCTCAAAACTGGCAGGAGCCCTCTCAGTGAGCCCCCAGCCTGCACTGGGGTCACCTGCAACTCCCAGTTTGGCCCCCTCACGGAGCAGCCCTGTTTGTGCTGCTTTCTGATGGGATGGCTTCTGCTCTCCCCAGACAGCCATTCATTACTGTGGTACTGCTAGAGCTGTTGACATGGAGAAGACACAAAAGATAGTGCTTTTCTGAGTGACCTAACCGTATTTTACTCTTGTGGCTGTGCTCACGGATCTAATCATGTCCACTGTGCCATCATTGTATCGGAAAAGAAAAAAAAAAACCACAGAGAATTAAATTGTTGCACAGAGAATTGTTGCACAGACTGCAACAAAGCAGTACACTGAAATGGCATGACCATTAGATGGCATGACCATCTAATGAGACCAAAGAGGGCATATAGGATGAATAAGCACTATCACATTCTTCTTCATCAGTTTTGATACTTTGTATCCAAAACTTTGTCTCTTCTACTACAAAGTTCTAGTAGAGCTTTTGTTGACTATGCTTCTTCTGTGATAATATTAGATTAAAGAATAAAATAGCCTGCAGAAAATTTAAACATTTTCAAAAAATCCTTTTTCACAAACTAGGGAAAATATCAGGTCAGAATATACAAAATGTTCATGGTGCAGAAATCCTTTCTTACATATCCAAACCAAATTAAATTGGTTTTTATTAGTAAATCACAATGTTCTACTTCAATAAGAATTGTTTTCCATTTTAGCTACCTTAAGGATGAGACTTTAAAAAAAAACAAAACATGTGCTTTCTACTACAAAGCTGGAATTTTTAAGTTTAGCAATTGCAAACAGGAGGTTTACAAAGCCAGAATATTTTTCATGTGTTACATTATTATGTTTTCTTTGCTGCCAGTTGGTGAAGTCTATTCTCTAGCACCAGACTTTCTCAAGACCCTGCTAAAATATCTTAATGCACCCACATCAGCAGTGAGAATTCCAGAGTGAAAACAAGCATTTAAAAGCTAGTTTGAACAGCAAACATTAGAGAAGCTGGAGACACGAGAGCTGTACTATAGTCCACAAATGACCACAATTAACCATCAAAGGCAAAGATTAAAGCAGTTTGTCAAGGAC
Source organism: Orthonyx spaldingii (assembly GCA_013397795.1). NCBI lineage: Eukaryota > Metazoa > Chordata > Aves > Passeriformes > Orthonychidae > Orthonyx > Orthonyx spaldingii. The sequence continues at coordinate 133,949 of VZTJ01003903.1, forward strand.
TTGCACACTAAGCCTCATCTTTATAGATAAATACAAACTCAATGCCATGTTTCTTGTGTGAAGAGTCCCTTTGAAATTCTATTCTTTGACATCTGTATGGCAACATCTATTCAAATATTTCATAAATGTGCCAATTTCTCTCCTGAGCAGAATATACACTAAAATCCAGCAATGAAAAAATCAGATGAGGGAAAAAAAATGGCAAACAAATAAGAAAACCCAAGATACTGAGCAGTCTTTTCAGTCAGAGGCCAGATATCCCTATAAAAATAAATACATAGTATTTTGACTTTCTGGATTTTTAAATTTGTTTGGTTTTTGTTTGGTTATGTTTTGTTCCTCCTCTTCAGCATTCCATGTGGCCAATTTCAGGTCAAATTCCTTCTGCAAAGCTTCTAGTGAAGGTTTTTCAGGGTTTGAGCTGACATTGCAGTTTCTTTGGGATCTTGTTTCAGTTGCCACCAGAGAAAAGAAAGAAGTCTTTTGCAGACCATATTTTTAATTACTAGCTTAGTTCTTTTTTACATATTATTTATTATTTCAAGCACTTCTTTTGACTTCTGCTATATTTGAGTTGCATTCAAGGCTTGTCAGTTAGGAATAAAAATTGACAGTTGAAAAGCAGTCACTGTTAGCTTTTAGAAAGGTTACCCATCCTTTACATTCTTCTGTGAGAAAATACAACACCCAGGAACTGGAAGGCTAAATCAACTGTGCTGTTTACTTATCGTGACTGATACCATGGCAGCTGTCTCCCACATGAGACAACGCTACGTCATTAACATAGAAATGTGCTGACAAAAACAGAACCAAAATGTCACAACTGTCACAAGAATTCCAATGGGGTGAGCATTCACAAATCTTAGTTTCAGGAACTGAACACAAATATGAAATATTAATTTATGCATTCATTCTCCAGAAAGACACACTCATGTAATTTAAGAAGCACCAGCCTTTACAGAAGGAATAATAATCAGAACTTCTGTAATGGATTAATAGTCATCAGGAAGTGGTTTGGTGCAGTGATGTTATTTTGGCAAAACATATGCTATCAACTTTCTCTGGCATATGATGCCAATATATTTGATACAAATTTTACAAAACTGATCCTTCAGTGGAGAATGCCCTTTTACTTTCTAAAGTCTTTGTTATATACTTGAAAGAAATAAAAGGGCAAGCATAATTTCTGTAGTGAATAACAAAAATATTACTTTTCTGTAAGACCCAATAGAACTCTATATATAGATTTCAAAAAAACACTCAACATTTTATAGAAGTATATGCCAGCTGTCATAGGGAGAAAAATCCCTGTAGTACCTAAGGGTTGGAAAGTACTCTTTGTTGTTGTTACTTGAAATAACAACTTGGGTTTTTTGACAACAATTGCAACCAGTTGTTTGTTTTGGTCTTGGTTTTGTTTTTTTGTTTTTTGTTTTAACAAAGCTTTACACTAGAAGGCTTCTTTTGTGTGTGGTTCTAAATAGAAAATAAGTAGGGAAATGATGTCTCTTTCATGTAATTTGAGAAGAATCATGCTGGGCCACTTTGTTGCTGGATGCTAGTTGGAGTGATAGCAAATAAGGAATCTGTCACCTCCTTTTCTTTCTTTGCAACAAGCATTACCATAAAAAATGGATCCCATGGGTTAAAGAGTTTGTTCTTATCACACATTTTACCATTAAAATATACTCTGATTTAAGACACCCTGAGTTTTTTCAAAGCAATTTTCATTGTTTCCTTCAAATATCTCAGGATATATATGCTATATAGGTTGATTGTGAAACACATTGCAAATAAATTCCATTTGTTTTTAAAACTGCACATTTATTTCACATGCTATTGACCACTTTCATTATATAGTTTCCATGCAAAAGTAGGGCAAAGAGACTAGATTTTTATTAAGTTCTGCTTTGGAACTGTGGGACTTGAGAGTTTCTAGTCCTCCAGATGACAAGGTTGCTTCTTATGTGTGGACTAGACTACTTATAAAGTAACAGAGTTTTACAAAAACAGGTACTTTGAGCCTGGCACTAAAATCACCAGAAGAGGACAAGTGAGAAAAGGATTAGTAACACCAGAATCCCACAGAGAAATGTATATGTGTCATATTTAGAGCAGTTGCTACAGTTATCGTGGTTTTTTCGTGATTTTTCTAAGGGCTAAAGCATGAGAAGGTAACTCCTTATATAAAGAACATCACGTCTTGTGTTAACTCAAAGAAATCAAAATTGCACATAATGGTCATTTTTCTCTTTTTTAGCTGACCATGGAAACACAAAATGACTTGTAATCACAAAAATTGTGCTGTGCACTTGACATCACCAGTTTGCTAGTGAACAAGGTTTTACACATATTTCATCTGATGATGAATAAGAGTTTAAGTAGGACAAAATTGCCAACAGCTCTTTTCTTTCCTTTTGGGTCCTGTTCAATGTCTTTAACTTTCAATTTATTTCCTGTTTCATACTGTAGTGTGCAATTTCCTGTCTTTAAGGGAAAAAGTGTTTGATGGAACACATGCACATAGTAGAAATATCTTGGGTCTGATATTCACACCCAAATCTGTTACAAAATGATGAAGGGAATCTCTACTTTAAAGACTTTAAAAATGGCATGTCATAATGACAATTTTAGAATTTCATCCTTCTTACCTAGTAAGGCACACTTGCTAAGATGCACTGAACTTCACAGGAGTTAGAAATAACTATTGTGCTTTGTTTTTCCTCTGTAAGTGCTTTCAAAATATCCTCAAAGTAACGTGCTTTGATCAGGATACATTTTCTGTGAATGCCTCTACAATATACTTTCATTGACATAAATATGTACAAAGTAAAACCTTTAAAGATGCGTTATCTTGTATTTTCCTTGAATAATATTCTGCAGATTGCTCAGTTTCAAAGCCCTCATTTGTGCTAGAAAGACTAACTTGTGCATGTGAGTAAATATTGATACTGAGGAGTAAAAACCTTACATGAAATCAAATGTCTTTAGCTATTCTGGACATAAGGAGGCAGAATCAACGACAATTTGGCTGTGTTTATTTATTTCAGACTCAAAATTCAAGTAAATATAAGAAAACAGTCAAACTTGCACAGAAACTCGCACTGGCAGTTTCCCAGTACACCTTTTTTCTCTTTATTCAGGTAGCTCCACCTGTATCAACAAAAAAAAAACCAGTTTGAGCATTAGGATCAAACTACATTTTTAGACTTTTCTAGATTATTGTCCTTGTCTATGGCAGAGGTGTTGGAACTAGATGAACTTTAAGGTCCCTTCTAACCCAAAGCATTCTGTGATTCTATGTATGTATAGTTTGTACTTTCATCCATGCTTTTGAATTATTTCAATTATTATGTGTATTAAAATTGAAAATAAAAACAGTAGTAGGCTGATAGCATATAGGTACATGTTTACACTAACTCTGAAAGATTGTGCTTTTTCTGCAGCATCTAAATCCCACAACTCGTTGTGATGATTAATTGCAGTCAATATCCTGTTATATTAATTGTATGTATTATTTGAATAATGTTATTATGTATTAAGAGGTTTTTTTTTAATTTATTCCTTTGCCACCCTGACTACTGCTGCAATTTTATTATCATTACCACAGTATGGTTTTATTGCTCAGAATTACACAAAAAATGTAATACTTATTTTTAAGAGAAAGCAATTCCTCCTTTAAAGGTTGATTTATACTCTGGGATAATAAATTGAAGGGAAAAAAAATTCAAGCACCTTTCAAACTCTCAAATTAAGACATTTTGTTGAACATGCATCAGTATATATTGTGAGAAAAAATAAAAGAAACATGAAGTTATTTGTACATAAGCAAATTTTACAGGGAAATACAATATTTTTGTCTTCACCATTCCAAGAGGAACAGATGATTTCTCACTGCCATCTTTAGGCATTTAAATAAAGGCCTACAACTAGAAATGTGGGAACACAGCATACTCAGAAGAGATGCAGATACCTACAGAATGTGTTTGACAGCACCAGAGTTGCAAAACTAGCTGTTGACTCTTTCCATCACTCTAAATAACTTCTTGGAGACACAAAACTCACTCTGTGAAGTGATGGAAGATATTTGGTGCCTAAAGCAGGCACTTGTTTTAGGTAGCATGCATACACCTCTTTCCTCCACCTAGTGTTAAAGTACAGATTTCTGTTCGGCATGCTTGACAAGATGTTGCACTTAAAAGTATTTGAGTGAGGAAGAAGGAATTGTTGATTTTGGGTCAAGGGGTTACCATTTCTAGGGTAAGCAGTCTCTCTTCCAGACCTAAATGATTCACTTATTCAGATAGTCATTAACAGAACTGCAGCCCAGGAAGTGTCCACACTGGGGTGTTTGTCCTGATGGACTGTAGTCCACCAGAGTGGAGTGAGCAGGTGAAAAGTGTGAGCAGTCAGGAACGGCAGAGAGCAACTGAGCTAAGTGGTGAAGCTGATTTCCCTAAGGGGATGGATTTCATCCAATGGAACCTTGACAGGTTCAAGGAATGAGCCCATCTGAACACCATGAAATTTAACAAGTGCAACGCCCTGCATGTGGGTCAAGGAAAAACTCAATATTAATACAGACTAGGGGATGAATGGATTGANTAGACCAATTAGAGCAGGTCCAGAGATAGGCCACAAAAGTAATTAGAGTTGGAACACCTCTTCTATGAAGAAAATCTGAAAGACTTGGGCTTGTTCAGCCTAGGGATGAGAGTTTTTTGGAGACCTTATTGCAGCCTTTCTTATAAGGGGCCCTAAAGAGGTATTGCAAGAAAGTCAGCAAGAGGCTTTTCACCAGGGCCTATAGTGACAAGAAGAGGAAAAATGGTTTTAAACTGCAAGAGAGTAGATTAAGATTGGATATAAGGAAGAATTTTCTTTTGGATGACAGTGGTTAGACACTGGAACGGGTTGCCCAGAGANTAATACAGACTAGGGGATGAATGGATTGAGAGCAGTCCTATAGAACACAACTTGAAAATACTGGTGCATGTAAAACTGGACATGTGCTGGGAATCTGCACTTGCAACCCAGGAAGTAAATGGTCACCTGGGTTGCCCAGCAAGAAGTGGGTACAGGGAAGTGGTTCTCACTCTCTATTCTCTTCTGATGAGACCAACCCNCTGAAAGACTTGGGCTTGTTCAGCCTAGGGATGAGAGTTTTTTGGAGACCTTATTGCAGCCTTTCTTATAAGGGGCCCTAAAGAGGTATTGCAAGAAAGTCAGCAAGAGGCTTTTCACCAGGGCCTATAGTGACAAGAAGAGGAAAAATGGTTTTAAACTGCAAGAGAGTAGATTAAGATTGGATATAAGGAAGAATTTTCTTTTGGATGACAGTGGTTAGACACTGGAACGGGTTGCCCAGAGAAGTAGTGGATGTCCCATACCTAGAAGTGTTCAGGGTCAGGTTGAATGGGACTTTGAACAAACTGGTCTAGTGAAGGATTTCCTATGGCAGGGGAATTGGACTAAGTGATTTTTGAAGATCCCTTCCAGCCCCAAACTTTCAATGATTCTATAAGTCTTTAAATTCAACTCTATTTTAATAGGCAATAAATTTATTTACCCCAAGTTGAGTCTGGTTTGCCCATGATGGTATTTGATACTTGATTTCCTTGTCCTTATCTTGTCTGGCAAGTTTTTTTTGTCTTATTTTCTCCCTCTGTTCTCTTGTGGAAGGGAAATGAGAGAGCAACTGTGTGGATATCTGGCAGCCAGCCAAGATCAACCCACTCCACTATATTTCTTGAAAACAGCCTAAATTAACTTTAATTGCTATGTCTGGAATTACAAACTTCAAATAAAATTTTGTCTGCAAAATATTAATAAGTTTTGGTCTGTTATTAATAGACTTCTGTTGCCTGTCATGTCTCTGTTTTAACTAATCAGTTGTGCCTTGTTTTTGTTAGAAAAGGTTGCACCTTTTCTGCCTATAGGGAGCTTTACCACCTATATTGAGATTAACTAATATTGTCCAGGAGAAAGCAAATCCTTAAGAAAATCCTTAAGTGGTTGATGACAACCCCTCCATGGTTGCTGTATGATGAAACTGGGGAAAACTGTGTTATCACATGGTTGTATGTAATGTTGCTGAATGAACCTACATCAAGAAACTTAATAAAGATTGGTGAGCATTTTAATTTAATTACATTTAAGCACTTCACTTTCTATTGGTAGTCTTTCTTTTTAAAAAAAGAAAAAATCAACAATAGCTATACTTTTATATACATCCAGAAAAGAAGCCAGTGAAATTCTAAAGAAATTTCAAAGTCAGGGAATAGTATTATTTAATGAAATTATCTAGTGTCCTCTAAAATTCATACAAACTTTCAATTTCTTGGTTCTTATGTTTTTGCTAGTATGGTTGTTTCTTCTCCTGAGGAGAATGTTGGTGTGGAAACTGTTTTGTATGTGGTTGTATACACAGCTTTTTTTCTTTGGGCACTTTTATAATTCTACAGGTATTTCAGTCAGATGTGTAATTTTATTCTTAATATTGTATATACATGAAAACAAGCAAAAAGGTTTATATTGACTGTTCAAGTTAAAACTCAGCCTCCAGGCATGTCTTCAATATGTATTAATCTACTCATGATTGCTCCTCATTCCTGTAGCCAATATGTTTATACTAGGTATACCTATTCTTGCACCGTTGCTCTGTAAAAGAAGGACAAAAGCAAAATATCTTAAAATCTACATATTGGAGAGATTCGCCTAATTTAAGCCTACGTGTACCACCTGCCATTTATAGGTTCTCTATGAGTAGAAACAGAATGCATGTAATTGAATGCATGAAGACAGAATCGTTTTACTGAACTAAGCATATGATGGCAGATGCCTGGAGAAATTGCTATGACAATCTACCGAGGAAGACATGAAAACTGCATCCTCTTATGTAAATTAGGATGCAGAGAATATATCCAGTCTTTTTTTCTATAGCTAATTTGCAGTGTATGTTTCCAGGGAGTTGAAGGCTCAGAGAAAATGTATTGGCAAGGAGAGGACCAAAATGGATGTTTTCTCAATTAAAAAACTGCCACATATATTGAATTCCAGGTTAGCAATATGCAAGTATTAAAAAGCTTGACTTAGATCTTCTCTTTTGCATTTGGGAACTGATTCAAATCTGTCTAAGTAAATGGGAATAAAAAATCTGTGTTCTGTGGTTCAGTTCTTTAAAATGTCCTTTCATATAAAAATCTCAATATAGTTTACTCACAGCTTTTATTGTATACACTGGAGATAAGCACTGGGCCTTCAAAAATTAGGTTGATCACAATGCAAATATGTAGTTTTGGATGCCCTTATTTTCAACTGGTTCTTTCATCCAAAAACCTTGGAGTATGATTTTCAGAAGCATAATTTTAGAACATGTCATTTGAATAAATGTTTAGTTTTGCTGTTGAGTGTCTTTACTTTGAAAGTCACAATTTCCTTGAATTCTAAGCATCCAAATGAAGTATTGGCCTACAGAAACTATTTTTAGACTCGCATGACTAACTTATATGTTCAGTAAAGACCAAAAATACAGACAACATCTCTCAAACATTAAGCTAGTATAAGAACAGGTATGCAGGAAGGTATGTGAATAACCTCAGTATACCTACTGGTTGCAAAAACATCCGTATAAACCTAATTAAACATGTAATCCATCTCCTGGACCACAGTTTTTAAGTTATTTCATAAATCATCATATCCGTGTTATTTGAAAAGATAGACCCTCTCTTTAATCACATATAATAGTGAAACCTTTGTAGCTCAAGAGTGGAGGAGAAGCATGCCATCTCAGAAGTCACAGCTCTGCCTCTTTGCTACCCTGGACAAAGAACGAAGCTGCCCAGCACAGTGCAGCTTTATCGTGAAAGCTGTGCTCTGTACGGTAGGTTTAAGAAAAGTTTGGTTGCAGCCAATTCTGTAAGGAGAGGGTGTTTGTTCTGCTAGGGAAGGAGGGCGGAATTTCACAGGGATTGTGAGAAAGCATCCCCAAATGAGCTCCTACCTGGATAGTACTACACTGATATTAAGTGTTTACTTTCAGAATGTATCTGTTGTTTCAAAATTCCTTTGACAGGTCAATTTATTTTTAAGTTACAAGACATTACACTTCTTCATAACCCACATAGCTCCTGTCTACAATTCTCAGTTTATTATGATATTCAGTAATTGTTAAAAACACTGTGACTGGATATATTAAAATTTTAGTGAAATTGAGTCTCTAAGGGAATCAGATGTTTCATCTGAGACATAGAAAAATGATACAAAAATCAAGAGAAGCTATTCCTTCTCTCCCTGTCCCTATATTTTCCATCACACTCACACACACATCACTAACACAATTTTTATCTTACAGATAATTTGAAGGCATTACTATTATTTTGCTAAGAAAAATTAATTTAAAAATATGTATTATAATACATAATAAACAAGTTTAGTTTTCTTTAATATGCCAAAAGCTAAGGTTGCATTGCTAGCAAGTTTTCCTCATATCTGAATAAGCACATTTGGCTTGTAGCTCCTTAGAGAGATAATTCGCGGAAGAAAAGTGAATTTCCATGGCCTCAGCAGATGTTTAAAGTTCTGCATGTATGGGAATTGAATAAATATTTGCATGAATATGGAGCATTATAACCAAGGAGTTCTCAGTCTAATTGTGGCCTCCTCACTAATATTTGTAAAGATAACTATTAAAGGACTTCTAAATATTCAAAAGCAGAAAAAAACCTTTAGGAAATCTAAGAGTTACACAATAACCAATACAAAATCTTTCAAATAAAGCAACTTTCAGAACTCCTAGGAAAGCTGTAGAGCAAGTCACTTGAAGCAACAGGGATGGCAGCGCCTGCTATCAGGCAGATCTGATTGTGCATCATGCTACACTCAACCCCATAGTGTTGTTTTATGCTATCTGTTATGAAAAGACAGAGTTGTTCAGAAATAAAGACAAGACTACTGCATTGTCTTCTATCAAATTCTCCTCTGCCTCTGTCAGACCTGATGTTGTTGTTTAACCCCAGCCAACAACTAAGTACCACACAGCTGATCATACAATCCTTACTTCCTCCCCACATTGAAGAGGAGGAGAATAGAAGAGAAGAGATAAATTTCCTGTGTTAAGAACAATTTAATAATGGAAACAAAAAATAAACAAAAACCAATCCCGGTTTACATATTGACATTCTGCAGTATGGAATATCCCTTTGGTCAGTTTGGGTCAGCTGGCCATGCTTCTTTCCAGCTCCTTGTGCAGCTCCTCACTGGCAGAACACAGGAAATGGAAAAGTCCTTGGCTCAGGGTAAGCACTACCAAGAAACAACTAAAATATCAGTGTGTTATCAATATTATTCAAATACTAAATCCAAAATACAGCACTGTATCAGCTACTAAGAACAGAACTCTGCCCCAACTGAAAATAGAAAACCTGTAGATAGTAAGGCATCCAAATAAAGAGTAAGGCTGTTATATTTCATTACGTCCAACCCTATTTCATGTATTCCATTTGCTTAGCCGCTGTCCATAGTCTTGCAATTAGATTTTAACACTTTGAAAAGGACAGTAGAACAAAATAGCATTTTACTCTAAGGACAGTTGAACAGAACAACATAGCCTTGCAGAAGTAGATAAAGGATGTAACTTAAGCAAACAAAAGTTATGCAAGACCAGCAGGTTGCCAGCTCAGCTCTGTGCAGCTGGCCAAGTAGAAGTTATGCAAAACAATTGTATTGCACTTACTCTAAAGCCAGCGTTAAGGAATAGCTACCCAAAAAGGACACTGGACTTTGAAGACCACTGAAGAAGATCCCCAAAGAACCATACTGGGACTTCTGATAAAGGGTGGGCCTATGTAAAATAAAGTAATATATATACATCAAGGACATGGGGAAAGCTAATGAATATATAATCAATGTGTATGATAAAAACTCTTCGCCCAACACTTGGCACACTTGATTAGAGGAAGGATTCTCTGAGTGACCAGTTCACTGCAATAAAGGATGCCTGCTTTTTAATGCTTAAAACTGTGTTAGAAAATTTCTATCTGGCCAATTTTAGTATCAGCTTCAAGTCTGAAAGCTCCAATTCTGGATGAAACTTGAATTCAAAACTCTTGAAATCTTCTTCAAATTTCATGAATTCCATCACTAGTGATGTCTCAGAGTAATGAACTGTGGGACTTCACTATCAGATACTGCCCTAATCCTAATATTTCATGGCTCTTGATACTAAATGCTGTTCACCAAGTGGTGTAAACTTTGATTGTGTCCATAGGGAAGCACAAAAGCAGAGGTATTTCTTATTTCTTTAAAGAAATTGGTTATTCAGAACAAGTGGGGTTTTGCCACGTCTCTCCTGGCATGCAGAGAACTAAATATTACAGTTTTAAACAATTACCATTTCTGGTAGCTCTTATTTTGTATAACAAACTGTAGTGAGCAAGGAGGTTTTTTCACATGAATTGCCAGACTTGAGAAACAAATATCTGTGATTGTTTTGAAAAGCAGGAGTTCCTGAATTTTGAGAACAGCACATTTTTAAATTTGAATGCTTACTCATGCTCTCGTAGAAGATGAGCTTAAAATCCTTCACAGACACTAGATCTTACCATTCCAGCCCCAGGAGAAGTGGCAAAAGCAGTGCTATAGCATGTCATTTTCTTAATGACAGCTGCTTGTCGTGGTTTTAAAGTAACTCATGGAAAATCATCTAGGGTGACCATGATTGAGAATAAGATGGTGGGAAAAATAATTTAAGACAAGAACAAGGTTTAGTTTAAAAGTATAAGGTAGATTTATTAACAGGATTAGAAGAGGACAATAAACAGTAAAATAAGCTTTTGAAACACCTTTCTTCCCTCCTCCCTACCTTCCCATTTTTCTCACCAAACACACAGGGATACAAAGCATGGAAAAAACTCTCTCTGTTGTATTCTGGGGGTCCTCTTTACAGGGGACAGTTTTTTATGAGCTTCTTCAGTGTAGTTTTAATTTTTACGAGGTAGAAGCCCACCCGATCTGCTATCACATCATTTCCCTCCCACAGGTAAAGCTGTCTTCCCACAACTGTTTTCCATGGTTATTTAGTTCATGGGGTGTAATCTTTTAAGGATACACTGTTCTAGGTTGGAAGCAAGAGTTCTTTTCTATCTCTGGAAACAAGGGTCTTCTCCCTGTCTGCCCGAGCCCCCCACCAGACCACAGCTCTTCAGCATCCACTTGCTCCATCATGAGCACTCTTTCTCATGGGCTGTGCGTGATCTCGTATCCCCCCATGCATGTCATGAATTATAGGGAGAGAGTTTGTTTCATTATAGTCTTTACCAGGGCTTGCAGAAGGAAAACCCAGCTGCAACTTAATAGAGCACTTCCTCCCCCTCTCTTTTTACTGACCATGGTCCACCATTTTATCTTTACCATGTGCTTTCACTTGTCTCTTCTCTGACCAAAAGCAAAAAAAAAAAAAAAAAAAAAAAAAAAAAAAAAAGAATAAACCCATTTCCCACAACACCATTGTTTTTACCAGTTCAAAACTTTCGCGGGGTTTTGCAGTGCTGAAAAGCTAATTCAGTCTGAATTCCACGTTGGGGAGCTGTTTATCATGTCTCCACCTCCCGTTTCAGGAGCTCCACATGTGCCGCGGTTAAATTTCACGTGGCCTTGGCAGTGCCAGTAGCTCTGGGTAGCTCCGCACAGCTTCGGGCCTTTTTTCCATGGTTCCAGGTCTTTGCTGCTGCCACTGTTCTCCAGGCTGCAGCTGTCTCCAACAGCACAGTCCAACAGCACACAGCCAGTCCTGTCTGGAGTATAGGTGCTGGCTCTCTTCTTGTCGGGGGGTCCATCCCTGTCACACACTGCCGGCTCCGGGCATGGCGAGGGCAGGAGCACACCGACTGCCTCAGCCCTGCCGCCCGCCCCACAGCATGTCGGGGTGTGGGCACTGCGCTGCCATCTGGGAGAGCAGGACCGCATGCACCGGGGGTGCCGGAGACCCCGGCTCTGCTGCTCTGGAACTTTGGCTCCGCATGGCCCCAGGGCCGTGGTCATGTGGTTTTGGCCGCAGTCGCCGTGCCCCTCCAAATGGGGGGAGGGAAAGGAGAGGGGAACGACTGCTGCCATTTCTTCCCTTCACGTCATTCATATATGTCTTTAAAAACTATGCTAGTCGCAGAGGCATTTAGTTTTCTAATTGGTTTAGGAGCACATCCCTTCCCAGAGTCCGACAGGGTTGGCCCCTGTCGAGCATGGCCTCTCACAGAAAAAAAAACACCCCTTAAGGCTCCTCCCCCTCCTCCTCCCTTGCAAACAAAGAACAACGTTATGTACACCTAAGACACTGCTAAAGCTATTATCCATAGGTTCTGATAAGGGATGTCTAACATTTTCTCACTAGTCGTTTTCTTTTTCCATTTCCCTAGACATTTTTGACATTGAGAATTTTTGTTCACAGGTTGCTGTTGTCTAGGAGATGGGGCATAATAAGCTTTTTCAACAGAAACTGTGAAAAAGAGAAAGAGAGAAAATGAGTAAGAAATTGAAATGACAGCTTTGGTGATGGCTTTTTGTTCATCTAGTCAACTGTGCTGTAGTGCTGCTGAATGAGCAGTTTCCACTGTACCTCAGAAAAAATATGAAGGAGCAATGAGTATGTATTTCCTCCTGGTAGTGCTGCATATGATGTCTTTAATGGTGTTTCAACTTGCTGAAATAAAATTGTTACCAAATGTACCTTATAATAGAAGTTGTCATTGTCTATGAAGCTTTAAAGTATTAGTATATATAAAAATGTCAGCATTAAACCTTTCATAATACAAGTAACCTAAAAGAAAAGTATTGCTATGAATAGCTCCTATCATGCCTTGCTCAATTCAATTTTTACACTTCTTGTGTCTGTTCAACTGGAACAATACAGTATGAAACCAGATGTGTACATGCATTTTAAACTGATTTCCAAATACACCTCTTTGTTTCTCATACTTACATTTTGAAGAATGTATAGAGTCATAGAATCAGGGAATCAGTTGGGCTGGCAGGGACCTTAAAAATCATTTAGTCCCAACACCCCTGTGTTGGTCACTAGACCAGTTTGCTCAGAGCCCCGCCCAACCTAGCTTCGAACACTTCCAGGGATGGGGTATCCACAACTTCTCTGGGCAATATCTGGTGCCTCATCACCCTCATAGTAAAGAATATTTTCCTAATATCTAATTTAAACCTACTCTCTGACAGTTTGTAGTCATTCCCCCTTGTTCTGTCACTACATGCTCTTGTAAATAGTCCTTCTATATCTTTCTTGTAGGCTTCCTTCAGGTACTGGAAGGCTGCAATTAGGTCACCCATATGGCTTCTCTTTTCCTGGCCAAGCAAACCCAATTCTGTCAGCTTTTCCTGACAAGAGAGTTGCTCCACCCCTCCAATAAATTCTGTGGTCTTCTTCTGGACTCTCTCCAACAGGTTGATGCTCTTCCTGTGCTGGAGACCCCAGAGCTGGATGCAACACTGGAGGTGGGGTTTCACTGGAGCAGAGTAGAGGGGCAGAATCACCTCACTCATTCACCAGCACCCCCAGGTCCTTCTCAGCAAGGCTGCGCTCGATCTGTTCAACCCCCAGCGTGTACTGATAGCGGGGGTTGCCCTGACCCGGAGGGCACTTGGTCTTCACGAAATTCCTATGGGCCCACTTCTCAAGCTTGTCCAGGTCCCTCTGGAAGGCATCCTGTCCTTCAAGGGTGTCAACTGCACTACTCAGCTTGGTGCACTTGCTGAGGATGAACTTTATCCCTTTCTCTACATCATTAATGAAGATGTTAAATAGCACTGCTCTCAATATGGATCCTGGAGGGACACCACTTGTCACTGATGTCCATTGGGACTCTGAGCCATTGACCACTACTCTCTGGATCCGACCATCCAACCACTTTCTTATCCATCTAATAGTCCACTCATCAAATCACTTTCTCTCCAATTTAGTGAGAAGAATGTTGTGGCAGTGTCAAAGGCTTTACAGAAGCCCTGATTAATGACACCTGTACCCCTTCCTTATCCATTTGTGTAGTCACTCCATCATAGAGGGCCCCTAGGTTGGACAGGCAGGACTTGCCCCTGGTAAAGGTGAGCTCGCTGTCCCAAATCAGCTTCCTGTTCTCCACGTGCCTTAGCATGGCTTCTAGGAGGACAGGTTCCAGGATCTTCCCAGGCACAGGTCAGTAGTTCCCAGGGTCTTCCTTTGTACCCTTTTTAAAGATGGGCACAGTGTTTCCCATTTTCCAGTCACCTGGGACTTCACCTGACTGCCATGAATTTTCAAATATCATGGAGAGTGGCTTGGCAACTGCATCAGCCAATTCCCTCAGGAGTCTGGGATACATTTCATCAGCTTCCATAGACGTTCAAGCTCCACAGGTGGTCACGAACCTGATCTTTACACACAGTATGAGGGACTTTGTTCCCTCACTCCCCATCCTGCTGTCCATCCACTTGAAAGGTGTGGGAAGAGAGGTTGCCATTGAAGACTGAGGAAAAAAGCTGTTGTGTATCTCAATCTTCTCTTCATCCATTGTTACCAGTTTTCCAGCGTGAATTATCAAGATGGAGTACACCTTCTTTCACCTTCCTTTTCTGGTTAACACACTTGTAGAAGCCCTTCCTGTTATTCTTTGTGTACCTTTCCAGGTTCAGTTCCAGCTTTACCTTAGCCTTTCTCACCCCATCCCTACACAACCAAACTTCATCTCCAGGTCACCTGTCATACCTTCAACTGTCTATGCATTTGCTTCTTTCCCTTTAGTTTGACCAGTAGATCTCTATTCAGCCATGCTGAGCTCTTGCCTTCCTTGCCAGATTTCTTGCTCCTGGGGATTGCTAGCTCTTGCACTCTGTGGAAGACTTTTTTTTAAGATCTGCCAGCTCCTTTCCTGTCCCTGGTCCCAGAGGACAGCCTCCAAGGGAACCCCACTGACTATCTCCCTGAAGAGCTGGAAGTCTTCCACCTAGAATTCCTAATTTTCCTAGAGTTCAGGGGCTTAATTTTATTCCTTACCTGACCCATGTCCCTCAGGACTACAAACTTCTCCAATGCATGATCACTGCAGCCCAGGCTGCCTCCAGTCGTGATGTCCCCAACAAGCTGACTTTCACTGGTGACCAAAAGATGCAGAAGGTATTCAATACGAGAGACCTAAGTTCAAGTTGTAATGAATACAAATTGCTCTCTAATTAAGAAACTGCTTTCAGTTTACATATCTGTATTTAGAGATTTCAAGAAATCTTGGAGTTTGCATTTACTTGAAGGCAATGTATAAAACAGTTAAAACCAACAGTATTTTCTGCTTTCCATACACAAAATTTCTTATTAGAGAAAATAAGAAGCTTTGCATATTGTTCCATATATAGCAATTATATTGTAATTATGCTTGCATTAAGTAAGAAATATAATCATATATATATGTTTAAGGGAAAGGGGGAAGGAAATAGTAAGTACAAGATATAAATTTTAACACTGGCTATTATCCATACAAGCTGTTAGACTCCTGGAAATCCTGAAAAATCTAAAATAAAAGTATTTTGAGACACTTGTAATGGTTATGAGCAATCTTAGACTATGTGATCATAGATCTTGATTATATTGCTTAAAACATTTCCTACAAGAGATGAAAACAGGAAGCAAATTGTAATGAAGAGCACACAAAAGAGAGAATGGAGACAATCCCAAATCAATCCAATTTCCTTTCGCTTTTAGTAAGGTTATTTAGCTTAGGCAAATACTTCAAGCAGTGTGCTCGCATGTAGGCATTACGAAACCACTCACATAGAAAATGGAATAGCACAGTAAAATGGATGAGATGCACTGAGACCCACATCCATAAGCTACACTAAGATAAAAGAGCATATGCAAAGCTGCTGCCCATACTTTGACAGATGCAATTTATTCAAGTTTAAAATTTAGCTCTGTAGGGATACAAAGGGGCCATTGCTTTTCTGCCTTTGGACTTCTGTTGGTGTATGCTTTGCTTCAGAGGTTCTAAGGAAGAAATCTGCATTCTTGGGGAAAGCCTCTATTTCTATCTGCTTGAGCTTTGATTGACAGAAAAAAAAAAATCTAGTGTTTGCTGCTTAATTCTACATCATACCTGATCAGGCATGAATTTCACATTTACTTTATGACATCTACTACATACAATACTGTGAGTTTACTGCATGAGGTGAAGGCTGAGACAATGTTCTCCTTATAAAAATACACACACACCATTTGCATGCAGGTTTGGCCCAAGGTACTGGATATTGTTCTATCTCAAAGAAATTGCATTTTTGTAAATGATTTTATAAAGAAATTATCATTTTATGTAAAATGTAAGCTCTGATTTCTTCTGACTTAAAGAAAGGTATTAAAATGCACAAGAACTTTGCATTCACTTAACAATACAAAACAGCAGAGTTGGCACAAGACAAAAAGAAATCCAAAAGCAAAAATCCCTAATCAGTCTACAAAAAAAGGAATATATTGTCTGCTTAGAATTCTGCTAATGTTATTTTTTCTTTTTTTCTTTTTTTTTTTTCTTTTTTTTTTTTTTCTTCTTTTCTTCCTATCCTTTGGGAACATCCCTTTGGATTTGGTGGAAAAGTGAGTTTTGATATGTGAGAAATAGCTATCTGCTAGAGATTTACAATGTTCTTGGAAAAATACCATAACGTTATTCAATGGACAGGGAAATGGAGGCACAGCTAGCTGGTAGCTCATCCAGCAGAGCAGTATCAGGAATAAAAGTGGGCATACCCAAACCACAGCTCCAAATGGTATCAGCTAGGACACTTTCTTGTTATTTGTAGTGACACACAGTCATGCATTTTCTACTTCATTTTTCCCTTTAGATAAATTCCTGTTATCTAACAGTAGATAAATTCTACTGTTATCCCTTGAAACATTTTCACAGTGTTGTGTTTTTTACCCTGCTCTTAATACACCAGTGTCATTCTCTGTTACATGGTAGAGCTGCATCCCAACTAAACATGTTACGGGAAGTCTGATTATGAGCACATTGGAACCTGTTCATTTAATTTATAGCTTTAATGTTCTTTGAATGAAATCTTTTATAGTGAATGAATACTGTAGTTGATCCACTGTGAACAAAATGCTTGAATTAAGTTCATTCCTGCCACAAAGCCTTGCCTTGAACTTTCAGGCTCTGGAGTGAACAGATAAGTAAAAAAGGATTTGAGAACATGGTAATGAGCAGATCAATAACACATGCATGCAAAATGAGTGACAAATTCTGTACAACTGAAACCTGGGATGCTGCTTCAGCTGCAAGATAACACAGAACCTTCTTGGATTGTCTATTATGTCTTCTCTACATGAAACACAGACGTGGGAGGGGATGGTGGGTGTAAAGGTTTCGTGACCTCTTATTTGTACAGCACCTGACTCTGTGGAAAAATTATGCAGGTTGTAACCAAAGTATCTAATTAAAATGCAAATCAACTCCTTATTTAAGTACTCCCACTGTATCAGACCTACAGAATTGTGAGATTGCCTATTAGCTTACTAACTTCTACATTTTAGAGGAAATTGTCCTCAAAATTGTCTGCTCAACCCATAACTTCACAGGCATTCCCATGCTGCTAAAGGGACTTTCTGTTTCCCTGTTCCTAAGAATCCAGAAACTTAGAATGAAATTAAATAGCTTTATCAGCTAGTGACCTTTCCATCTCCTCCTATAAATTGCATCCATCTCTACAGCAATGAATGTGAAATGACATTCAGCCCCTACCTTGGTCAGCCTCTATCTTCCCCTTCTAAAATTATTCTTTCTGTCCCTCTTCACAGCCCATTAAAACCGAGCTTTGTGAAATAAGCCTTATTGTTTCAAAAGCAATTGCAAAGTTTTTTTTAAGGTATCATTGGAAGGAAAGAAGACACAAACACCTCCCCCCCTAAAAAAACCCCACTCCAGTCCTAAAAAAAAAATCACTAAAGAGTGCTTATGGGATATGACCTGAGTTTGAAATGAAAAGCTCTTAGGAGACCTCCCATTTTAGCTCTGTGAGACTTCCCATGGTGGAGCTTTAGATTAAAGCTTTTAATGAAGCTCAGCTGTAGGGCACACAAAATACAGGTCTATTATTGCTGTTTTGCTGAATTACCCTTAATTTCATCTGACAGGAAAACACCAAAGAACACTGGATTAACAGTAGTTGTAAGAGGCTGATGTAATTTCAGCACTAATTTGCACAGCATGAAAGTTCCACCCCCACCACATTTTCTGGTCCTAGCTCTCTAATAGGTGTGAACTCCCTGGCTTCTCTTTTCAGCAACCCTGTCCATGCTGGGAAGTATCAAAGCTCTTTAAGTAGTTAATGGCTGCTACATGGACAGTAATGGTTTCCATATCCATTATTGCTTCTTTAAGACAGAAAAAAAGTAAACATAAAAGTTAATTTTTATTTTATTAAAGTGCTTGTGCATTTCCAATATTGTGATTGTCTGATGTTCCTCCAATCAAGCATAGGCTCTGGAGGGAACAAACTTCATTTGAAACAAATCTAACCTTGAATTTCTTTAGTCTTGTCTTGAAATATCACAAATAACTTTATAAACTGTGAATGTATAACACCTCCTTACCTCTCAATTCTGGTTTAAAATTTTTAAAAAGCCAAAGATCATAACAAAAAATAGGATATGTTTTATTTGTTGGAAACTGAAAAGACAAGCTAGGTAGATAACATGGAGTTACTCAGTGGCATGGAAAATTGGCAAGCTCTTCTAAGACTGTACAGAATCTGACTAGTATTGAGTTATCCATCTTCATAGGAACTCCTGTGGTGCTGTGGGTTGGATTTGTGCTTAAATCAATATTGATAATACACCAGTATTTTGACTACAGTTAAACAGTATTTGCACAGCATCAAAGGTTTCTCCTTTCTTGTTGTGCACCGCCATCCATCCACAGAGAGTAAGCTGCGTGTCAGAAAGAATTTGATGGTTGACTGGGACAGCTGTCCCAAGTTTTTCAAAGGGAAATTCCATAGCCTATAACATCATAGTTAGCATTAAAACTGAGCTAGAGGAAGAAAGGTGTGAAGCTCCTAGGCTTCCAAGGTGGCCATTATGTTGAGACTGACTGGACATCAGTCTGCTCATGGGAGATGGCAAATGATTAGATTGCATTGTGTAGCTTTTTTTTTTTTCTCTCCTTCACCTATTAAACTGTCCATGTCTTGATCCACGAGTTTATTCATTCCAGTCTTTCTATTCTCTCCCCTGTCATACTTGGTTGGGCTGGGAGAGGGAGCAATGAGTTTCTGTGTGTCCTTAGCTGCTGGCTGGGGCCAACTCATCACAAACTGAAAGGAGGCAGAAAAAGGTAAAAGGAAAACTTTTCCTTTTGTAGAAACAGTTACTTTCAGCTAAAAGGGAAAAAGTTCATAGTGGTATAGATTAAATCCTGTATAGCAGAATAAGGAAATACATCAAATTATAATCACCACAAAAGAAATTTCATTTGTCTGGAATTTTATTTAAATGAGGGGAAAAACCCCAAAAACCAATCAAACCTGAACCCCAAAAACTAAACCCCAAAACTGAAACATCAAAATGTCTGGTTACAATGTACTTAGGAGATAATTATTTTGTCCTTTCCCAAAATATCTCTGGTATTTTGTAATTTCAGTCTTACAATGTACAAAGATTTAAAGTTGAAATCCAATAAAAGGTTTTGATAGCTCTGTGTTTTTACTGCTATTTTTGATAGTAATGATTTTAGAACATCTTGTTGTTCATTGAACTTTAGAAGGAAGCCAGTACAGAATTTGCTTTGAAATTAGCAGAACTTAAAATGAACAGCAAGCAAGTTTTATATTGGCTTACTTTAGTTTCATCTGTATTGATCTTAAGTTATTCCCAATTATTTTCAGCACTTTTAAGTATTAAAAATTGTTATGGTCTTAGTAAAAATATAAATTTCTGTAGAAACATATTTTATTTAGAAATTTATTTTTTTTTTTACTTCTTCTTGGTTTTCCAGCTTTATTGTGCTATATTTCACTCAATGTCTTCCTGTCTTCCCTGTCACTTAAAAGTTAGCTAAACCTCAGACAATAGTCTTTTGTTCTTGATATAGACAGAATGTCAATGTCAAGCAGTCATGTAACTTAGGAAGTACATTAAAACCCAGCTCCACTAACATCAATGTGACAAAATTACTGGTGATCATTACTCCAAACCACAAAAGTTCATGCTAGCTCGTCTTTAATGTGAATGTATTAATCTCCAGCATGCTCAATGGGACCTCAGCGGATGGACAGGTCTTTTCTACTCAAGGCCTTTCAGAATATGGCTAGTTTATTTTTGTCTGCTTGTTTCTCTCAGTCTCAAGTCCTAAATACTCAACAGTGGCAGTTTCATCTGCTGGTACCAGAGTACTTCATAGGGGACTTCTGTGTGTTTTTCTAAGAGGTCTTAAAACTTCCACAGTGTTTAACCCAGTCATCATATCTTCACTCATTCATGGTGTTTAACAGTATTTCTGTTCTCTTAAATTCTTCAGGTATGCAAGATGTAATTCACCAAGAGTGTCTTAGAGGTCTATGTCTTATTGAAACCCTTTCATACAGGAAGTATCAGAATGAAAAATGTTGCCATACTCCACTGCACAGAATTGAAGAGGAACTAAAGGATATACTGGGAAAGATTAATTTCTTGGTTGTGAATGGAAACATTATATACTGAGATACCACAATCACAGCCACATACCAAAGCACAACTTCATATTAATCTTCCAAAGAACATTCAAAATTAATTAGAAGTTCAAGCACTACCATTCCTTCTGGAACATAAATGTTTTATTTCAGCTGTAACCAGAAAGATAATAACCAGCACAAGCATTTGGAGGGAAATTATGTTTCGAGATGACAGTGCTCAGAAGCCCCAGTGCCTTTACACTGCTGAAGCAGAAAAAAATTTTTCTTTCACATGGCAGCCTGGATTAAAGCCATTCCTGGAAAGAAGTGCATTTTGAACTAGCTCAGTGTCAATGCGTGGCCTTAAACATGATTCATGTTTTTGTTAAAGTTCTGGCACATCAAAAGTTTTTACTTCCAGCCTTTTGCCAAAAAATGTGGTTGACATTCAGCTACTTTATTTATTTTATTTCCCCAGTCATAGCCTGAAGTTTTAGGGAAGCTCTTCTGAAGTTGAAGCCTTCAAAGACTAATTAAAAGGAAAAAGGAATACTTTTCACATATTAGCTCATTTTTTACTTCAACTATTTGCTTATCCACACACCACAAATTAATCTGCCTAATTCATGTAGGTCAGATATTAACTTGGGCAAGACATAGCCTAAGATTAACCCTTTTCATGAGTGTGTGACTAGTGCAGAAATGTCACTGTCAGCTATTGACTTCAGTGCTGCTGTAGTGGCTTGGAACAGCTTAGGGTGCACACTCAGTTAACTTGACCGGTAAGACACCCAATGTCATAATTTTTTAAGCTTCATTGAAGGAATTGCTGAAAAATAACTTAAAATACACTTATCTCAGAATGACATTTATAAGATTACAGTTTTTAATAGTTGTCAGATTTCCAGCTCACTGGAGTACAAGGAAAATTAAAGTGATAGGAAATTGCATAGAGAAAGGTTTACTTGTAGGATTGTGTGTATATCCTCATTTCCAATGCTGAAGAAAAAACCTGCAAAAATAGCTTCACTGTTGGAACTTCGGCATTCCTTCACTGGCCAGAATTTTAAGTTACTAGTGGGTGGGAGTAGGGAAATCTCTGAAAAGAGGAAATAAAAAAGAGGGGAGGGGTGCATTCCTCCAAGCATCTTAGAATTCTTGCGAACCAGCATCTAATCCATGTCTCCTATTTCTCTTCCTCTTGTACTTCTATGTATTAATTTCTTGATGGATGGGGTTCTGAAGGCTTTAGCCATTTCAGAGGAAAGAAAAAGGAATTGCATATAGTTTCACATATCAAGTTAAGCATAATAATTAACAGTATTAATTTTTTTAATAGTATGTAAGACCATCAATTTCAAAGCTTGCAATTTCACAAAATATACAATTCAATCTCTGTGAAACCTCTTCCAGCAGGTTTCTGGAGTGACAAAAGACAGAACCTGGGATAACAAGTCGAATTAGGTTCTACTTCCAGATTTACCCTTTGGATGCCTGCAGTGTAGACACAGTGGAGGACTGTTTCCTAATTAATGAATAGACGTAATGATATTGGCTTTCAAAAATTACTGTGGAAGAACTGAGTTACATAAATTATTATTAATACAGGGACAGCTCAAAGCAGGCAGCAAAATAGGTGTTTTGCTGCTATTGCTATTGTCACCTTCAATGGCTGTTAGCTCCTGTACTTTGTGCTGGTTTTGGGTAAATTTGGAGAGGGGACCTCCAAAGGAGTCTTCTTCAGAAGAGCAAATTTCAGGAGCTCCTTCCCCCAAACTGGTTCAGGAAAAAATTTCATTTGAGAAAAGTGGAAAAAAATATTTATTTACCAAACAAAGTGAATGGTATTAAACAAATGGAACCTCTAGTTGTTTTGATGAGTCAATGAGTCGAAGAAATCCCTCCTTGGCTGCGGCTCAGTCAGGTTCAGTCCATTCAGAGCTTGGGCCTGGTGGCCAGGCCTGGCGTGCTGCTGGTGGAGGGGGGCCCCCAGGCAAGTGTCCTGATGTCTTGGACCAGAGAGGTGCTGAACAAATCCCAGAGAAAGGAACCACAGTCCAGGTAATGTTCTTCTTGCTTCAGCCAACAAGGAAAAAAAAAGCCAAAGGAAAAAAACTAAAGGACAAACTCCCTGTCTCTCGCTTCCTGCTAAAAGCTGAGAATAGGATAGTCCAAGAGCGCAAACTCCCCCCTTATTTCTCCACTGTCCTGTTGTTGCTGATGCTGCTGGAGTCGAAGAATGCAAACATAAACAAGAAACTGTGCCAGCTTTTCTCTGACTGAATTAAAGGGACAAAAACTAATTTCTTAGCATAGCAGATTATATGGAATATATAGCATAAAATACATAACACAAAATCACTCTAGGATTACTATTCAGGTCTTCAAAACAACATGAAGCACACTGGTTTGCAAGTACCAGGTTCTGACAGCAGCAAGGACACCTCTCATCCGTATCTTAGTCCTGTGACAAACAAGAGTCTCTGATCCCACAGCCAGCTCAGCAAGCAGAGTCTGCAAAAACCTTCATAGTGAGGGATGAGGAGTTTGCCTCACCTGCAGCCCTAATTCATCTCAGAAGAGACTGAGGACCTTGAATGTTTTTGTTCAGTGACAGAATACCTACTTGATCACTGAAGTCCTGTTTCAAGATGGTTGCTAACTAGAAATGCAGATATTCCTCTTGAATTTCATTAGTCTGAAGCAAATGTACATTTACTTGACTACTAAAGAGCCTGACTCCAGTTATTAACTTCTGCCTTGTGTTTGCCTTCTGTGGTACTGGGAACTGCTAAGCTCCCAGTTGCTGTGCAGTAGCATAGCACTCTGCCTCGCTCTACCTCTCTCCTATTTCTAGAGCTGGAGGGAAGGTACAAAGCTCTGCAGCTGTCTGTGGGGTCTCGCTGGGATGAAGTTGACTTTCATCACATGATCCCATATGATGCAGTGGTTTGGATTTGTGACTAGAACAGTGATGATAACACCAGTCTTTTAGCTGTTGTAAAGCCATGTTTGTACAGCATCAAGGCCTTTTTTTCTCCCATTCTATAGGTGTGGATCAGGGGTCCACAGGAGTCTGAGAGGGACCACAGCCAGAACAACTGACACAAACTGACCAAAGCAATATGCCATACCTTACAGTGTCTACTCAGCAATGAAAACTCAATGAAAGGAGGAGGAAGAGCTGATCCTCAGTGCTATTCTGTCAGTCTTTCCAAGCAGTCTTTAGGTGTGCTGAGGCTTGGCTTCTCAGGAAGAAGCTGGACATCTACCTTTCAATAGGAATAGTGAATTAACTCCTATTAACTCCTAATTTGCCTTCCTTGTGTGTGCAGCTTTGTTATCTAAGCCCACAAGTTTTCTCACTTTGTGTTTCTGCTTGTCTCTTCAATCTCACTGTGAGGAATGAGCGAGCTACTGTTGGGGGAGGTAGTAGCTGGATGGAGTCATCCCTCTACAACCTGAAAGAATACATTATGAATATATACTTTCATACATACATCCTGCCTCTTCTGCCTGCCTCATTTCTTAAGGTTCAGGTCTCCAAATAGCCCTTTCTATTAATGGATGCAGTGCAACAGAAGAAATCAGCCTATGCAATTAAGATCAGGGAAGTTTTCTATCCCATTCCGATGTAATATACATGCAACCAACTTTTCTTCACTTGAAGAATCAATTCAAAGAGCAGTTTAGTTCTAATAACAGTAAATGAATGTGTACTTCTGGTAGACAAATAGTAACTGAGTGGCAGACTTATTAAACCTTCGGTTAGTGGCTTATTTCTCACACAATCAAAATAAAAGTGGTAAAATAACTTTCAGTTCTGCCTGTCTAAATCTACTGATTCTGTCTGTCTAAACCCTACTATCACCATCCTTTGCCTATCATGTACTCAAGTAGCTGCATATTTTTATATCTTTGTGTAGCTTTAAGCATATGATTCCTAGAAACTCATTTCACCTAATCATTATTATATATTCTTAAAATGGAAGAATAGTTCTTAAACAGGAAACCTCTTCAAACAGGGTTTCATTTCACACTAACTGCTATATGGGCCCTGGTACAAGACTGAAATTTACGGGGAGGGCTCTTACTAGAAGCAAAAGTACAAATATCGGCAGAAGAAAAGGTGATACCAAATTTCTTCATAATTTTTATAAGGACA
Organism: Orthonyx spaldingii; assembly: GCA_013397795.1. Lineage (NCBI taxonomy): Eukaryota > Metazoa > Chordata > Aves > Passeriformes > Orthonychidae > Orthonyx > Orthonyx spaldingii. The sequence continues at coordinate 158,781 of VZTJ01003903.1, forward strand.
TGTAGTCTTTGTAAAAAGTTGTTAGAAATTTGTCCATTTGCTACAATAGCAGTGACCCAAATTTTCTATTTTTTAAAATAGGGTACTGATTTTGACTGGGATAGAGTTAAATTTCTTCATGGTAGTTTGCATACCGCTGTACTTGGTATATGTGATCAAAACTGCTATGATAACACACTGTTGAGCACTGCTTATGTAGCATTAAGGCCTTTTCTGTTTCTAATGTTGCCCCTCCAGTATTGAAGCTGGGGTGGGCAAGGAGCTGGTAAGGGACACAGCCAGGAGAGTTTGTCCAAATTAATGAAAGAGGTATTTCATGTCATAAAATGTTGTACTGAGTGATAAAAACTGTGGGGGAAGAGGGACAAAGGGGTGACATTTGGAGAGATGGTGGTTTTATTTCCAAGTAACTATTATTCTTGATGAAGCCCTACTTTTCTGTGTATGCTTTCCTTGCACGTTCAGATTTTTCTTTATGCACTAGTTTTCTCACATTTATCCTTCCAATTCTCTCTCCCATCCCACTGCATGGGAGTGACCTAGCTGCTGTGTGGGACTGAGCTGCCTACTAGCGTTAAACACAAGTAATGATTGTTTTACATGTAGGAGTCACACATCAAAACCATCCCCAAAACCTGAAGAATTTATTCAAAAATGTCTCTTTTTCTTACCCTCTACTGACTTGTGTGTTGCCACATGCCTTCAGAATTTAAGTACAGACAAAAAAATTTAGGAAGGTGATCTCAGCTGTAAGACTTTTATTCCTATATCTAGAGATATGCCCAGAGAAAGATAACATAACCTGCTTTAATGTGGCCACTCTCCTAATACACCAAAGTATCATATCAAAAATTTTTGCCACATCAGTTTAGCAGACGTTCATGTTAAGTTGATAGTCTCTATGCCCTTTACAAAGAATTTTCCAGGATAACATCTCCCAGACTTTGTGTATAAATACATTGCTTTGCATATGACTACATACATTTGAGCATAGACTTTACTACCTTTGAATACAAATATTCTATAATGAGCTTGCTCATTTTTTTTGTCTGATCATAAAACAATAAAACAAAAAAATCTTCAAAAAGTCAACCTGATTAACCATCCTAAACAAAACTTACAAATTTCAAAGCAAGAATGAAGAATTAGAACACTATTTTTTAAATAAAACATATTTGACTACTGTCAGTTATATTCCTTTTTCCTTTCACAGGAATAGTATATCAGTCTGTTGTTTTACTTGGCTAAGAACCCTATAGAAAAACAGATGATTTTTTGGAATCCAAAGAGATGTGTTTATTTATTGCTTGGGCAAAGAGTGGCAGAAATGGGGGAGGAAGGCTTCTAAATCTAGAAACAGCTACTGCTCATGTCTAGACAAGACTGAAACACAATAAGAGACTAATAAGAAGGTCAAGCAGTTTTTTATTTATTGGATGGAGCTGTTACAGGTTTGTGCAGGTTAAACTAACATCAAAATGTAGAAATATGAGAATGAAATTTCAGAAATAGTTACCTGAACTTTATCATGGGAGAACTTGTAACATCTACTCCCCTTAATAGTAAACCTGCCTCTAACTTATCCTGGCAATAAATCTGATGGTAATCCAATCATTTTGCTGAATGACAAAGATGGCTCAAAGTACACTTGCTTTTCAAATATGTTTTCAGTTATGCTGATACAAACATTAAAAACCCTTGATCAGTTCCTTGATCTGTTTGACCAGGCAGTTCTATAAAAATTAAACCAGCACAACTGAGAGGGCATAAAGAACCATGGAAACAGAGGAGAAACAGAACAGTTCAAACCGGCCTTGACTCCAAGGAAAGAATTCCCTGTAATGCTATTCAATTAGACCAAGGAGAAATAATGAGTTTTTCCACCTAATTGAATCCAACATTGATTTCAATTAGAATTCATAGCCCATGGCATTAGTGTTATCATCACTGCAAAATCCCGTTACGAAGGGCATAGGTTATTCAAACTAAGATTCAAAGTTTTCTATAGTTTCAAGAAGGCTACTGTAATTAGAGTGTATTACTTGGAGGCTATTAGATTAAATTACACATTCACATTCCTTTTAAAGTTGGTGGGATTTCTAGATTGAAAGAAGATGTTAAATTCAATGGTAACAAAGCAACATTAACTAGGTGGTAGTTAGGTAAGAAGAGTGAACAAAATTATTATTATGTCATATATTCATTTGTTGGTGACAATCAAGACAAAATTTAGAAGAATTTATCTGTGGAAGAGCTTCCCTGTTTGATCAAATCTATACTTCCTTTATAATATTAATTCCTTACAAACACAGAATAAGCCTCCCTAGCAAAGTAATTATTGAAAATTTTCTGGCTAAGGGAAGACATTGGCATTACAGGTTATTTTCACAAGTTTATTATCTCCAGGCTAAAAAAAAGTAGAATATGTTAGCCATTTACTCAGCACTACACATCAAAAAAGCCCAATTCAGAAGTTAATTAGGAAAGAATTAAAGGTGAGAAAAAAACCCCAAACAACCATTTTCAGAAGAAGACTAACAATATTCTTCTCAGTTTAAAATATTAAGAATATAAAGAATATGTGAAAAGCCCCCTACCCTTCTCTCAATTCTGTTTGCATGTAGAATCACACACTGAAGACAACTTGGATGCCATGTTTTTTAGTTTGGAGGCTGTTGTGGGTTTGTTTGTTTTGTTTTGCATTTTACTTTGAAGACTTTATCAATACTCAATTGATTGTTTGTTTATGCTTCTAAGAATCACAAATACAGCTTATTTTTATTTCAACAAATCCTTCATTGCCAATTAATCAAAATGATAAATTGAGCTTTTTGTAGTCTTAGGAGTATTAAGTATAAAACAAAATGCTAACAGGAAATATACTTGCAATCTCACATTGACTGTTACATTTCATGAAGACATTCCCTAATGATGAGTAAGTGTTTACTGAAAATATGCTTATGTTGAGCTATGTATTACCTGGAAGTTTAGTTTTGATCAAGCGAAGTCATGGTCAACTCTATGTCTCAACAAGAAAGCAGTGCAGGCTTACGAACCAATTATGTAACTGGTATTTCTCTGAAAATAAAAACAACTTAAACAGAAGAATAATTAATCTTAGTAGTGTTCATAGAAAGTGAAGTGATCAAATGACAGTAAATAAAGAACTATTGCAGAAAGCACTGAAATTAAAATGATGGAAAAATGAGTTATTATATATTGTTTTGAAAATACTCTTTCCCTGATAGACAGGCCAACTCCACTCTCAGAATTTAGCATTGGCAATTCTCTGTTTACTTAATAGAAGATATCATTCATGTTGACAGTTAGTATGGTACTATTTTGGTTGCAGTTCTCAGTGGAACCATTTTCAAAATAACTTACTGCATGACACTGAGGAAAACACTGAGTATGTCAACACTGCATACCAAAGCAAAAAGTTAGGAAAGACGTTTTTACTAGGGTAGACAAGAGAGATCCAGGCCAATTTGGGAAAGGTCGCTGGAAGAGTAGCAAGAATTATGCATTTCCTTGTATGGAAAAGTGAAAAAAAAAGTTACTTATTTGAGCTTGGCATTATTTGGAAACAAGTTCTAAATGCATGCAGCACTAGAATCACATTAAGTGTCCACAGAGAGAAAAAATGTGCTTTGTGTTCAGAAATTGGAAAGTATTTTGGCTTACTGTTCCTTTTTCCCAAATCCACTACAAGGCTACCTATTTTGTTTTACAGTTACTTTTCTATGTCTCAGGGCATGTCTGTTTTTAGAAATAGGCACAACAGACAGAGAAAATAATATTCTTTAGAGTTGGTGAATCTATGAGTGTCCTTATATCACTGGGGGCCAATGACGTACTAATGACTGCAGTAGTCATTCTTGGTGTTTAGTGTCATCTGGGGGTCCATACTGGGTCCAGTCCTGCCTAATATCTTCATCAATGGACTGAATGATCGGACAGCATGTACACTCAGCTAACTCAGCTAGTCCGCAGGTGGCATAAGACTAGGGGAAGCAGTGATATCTCAGAGAGTTGTACTGCCATGCAGAGGCACTGATAAGCTGGAGGGATTGACTGACAGGAGACTGATGAACCTCAGCAAAAAAAAAGTGCGAAGCCCTGTTCACCTGGTGATGAACAGCCCCACACACCAGTATATGCTGAGAGACACCCACCTGGAAAGTAACTTGACAGAAAATGCCCTGGGGTTCCTGGTTGAACATGAGTCAGTGATGTGCCCTCGCAGCAGATGTTACTGGTATCCTGGGCTGCATTAGACAACATATAGCCAGCAGACCAACAGAGGTGATCCAGTCCCTCTGCTTAGCACTGGTGAGGCCACACCTGTAGTGCTGTGTCCAATTCTGGGCTCTGCAGTACAAGACAGATGTGGATGTGTTAGACAAATTCCAGAAAAGAACAACAAAGATGTTCCAGGAGACTGGAGGATCTCACTGATGAGGAAAAGCTGGAACACCTGGAACTCTTCAGTCTGGAGAAAACAAGGCTCAACAGTAAGATTACTAATTTCACTAAACACCTGAAGAGAGGGTGTAAAGAAGACAGAAACAGATTGTTTTCAGTGGTGACAGGATCAGAGGCAATGAGCAAAAGCAGAAACACAGGAGGTTCCCTATGAACATTGGAAAACACTTCTTGTCTGTGAGTGTGACTGAGTACTGCCACAGATTGCCCAGGAAGACTGTGCAGTGTCCCTCTTTGAAGAACTTCAAAAGTTTTCTGGGACACTGGGTCCCTGTGGCCCTGCTTGACTGGGGATATTTGACTAGATGATGTGCAGAGGTCCCTTCTAACCTCAACCATTCTGTGATTCTTCTGTGATTCTGTGATTCTGTGATTCTGTGATTCTCTGACTGTTTCTGTAGCTGTAGGATACATAAATTCTATTACTCTCAAATAATTTTAGGCAATTAACACAGTGGTGATTTAATTGGATTTAATATTGGATGTTTTTTCCTCTGCAAGATGTTCTTGAAAATAAGATCTATTAGAAGTCAAAGTAAGGGATATAGTAATTAAGTTAATTTTGTCTGAGGCTTTTAAAAGGACACAATCCATTTCTCTTCATTTAAACCACTGAATACCAGGAGACACTAAAACATCTGCTATTTTGCTTCTTTCTAGCAGATTCATTAATATCCTGAACTACACAGGAAATTTCAAATAGCATCTTCTCTCAACATGGTTTTGCAGTTTTTGTCACCTCACCAAAAAGACTGCTTGTACTAGTTTGGTTCGAAACCGGGCGGAAACACTAATTTCGTGTAGTGGTTTGAGTTCGTTTACTTGAGTTTTTTGGTTAAACACCAGCACACTTACTAGATTTTATTTAATTTTGCTGTGAGATAAGGATTAGGAGTAGGTAAAGCAGGCTTAAACTTTAAAGAATATAAAGAAAGTTTATTAACAGACTTAAAAGGAAGAAAAAAAATTAAGAACCAGAATAAACCTGTTAGAACACTTTTGTTCTTCCCACTTCTCTCTTTTTTTCAATGACAATACAAAAAACAACACTTTGACTTTCAGTCAGTTTACCACTTTTAAATTAGTTTTTCTTCAGTCATTTAAGGAGAGGAGTTTTCTCCTGCTTTACTATGTTAACTTCTCCACAAGAAATACAGTTCTTATGGTTTTCAGCTTCATAACTAGCAGCCGCCCAGGA
>VZTJ01003910.1:6367-28090 GCA_013397795.1 Orthonyx spaldingii
GGGGTTTTTGCCTACAAGAAGTCCAGGCTCCATCCCTGCTGGGGCCGTGCCTGCCATCACTGCCAGGGAGAGACAGCCGAGACCTGCGCTACAGCGCCCCCTGCAGCCGAGGAGGAGCCATCGCACCCGTCCTGCCCAACTGCTAACAGGGAGCAAGAAGAGACTGGACTGGGGGTTTGCTCTGTTCTTGTTTGTTGTGGTTGCCATTGTTGTTGTTTGTCTGTCTTGATATATATATATATATTTTAGTAAAGAACTGTTATTCCTTTTCCCACAACATTGCCTGAAAGCCCCTTTTAATTTCAAAATTATACTAATTCGGAAGGAAGGGGATTACATTTCCTATTCCAAGGGAGGCTCCTGCCTTCCTTAGCAGACACCTGTCTTCAAACTAGGACACCTTCAAATTAATAAATTGGAATAATAGCCACGAAGAGTCCTCCCTGCTTCTTTGCCGTCGGAACTGCCTCCATTAACAACTTGTTACTGCTAAAGCTGCCTTGGATGAGGGCGAGCTTGTTTGAGCCGTTACTAAGGAGACCAGAACTGTGCTCAAGCCACAGGGCAGCTTGAAAAGACCCGGCAGAAACAGGCAGTGGCAATTTAATACTGAAGCCATATGTCCTTTGCACAAACTCAACCAAAAGTCGTTTACCACAGTGTATCCCAAATATATGACTGATACCACTCCTAACTTGTGAAATACCTCAGCCCTGCATATCTGGACAGCAGCTTTGCCTGCCTGTGTTGAGGGAGTGCATCTCATCTGCTTCTACTCCTGTGTGGGAGACACGGACCCTAGACTAGGTAAGGGAGTGGAGGAGAAGGAAGAGATGAGGTTATGGGCTGGACCCAGGAATTTTTGTTTCCCTTCACCACTGTTGCCTGATGTCTCCCTGATGGTATTTAGCTGCTATGTAGCATGGGGTAACTGTCAGCTCAAAGGAAAAGGGCAGGAAGAAAACTCCACTGCAGGGAATCCCACTTTCTGCTTCCTCCACCTATTTTCCCTGAGCAGAATGTAAGATTTGTTAGAGAAGAAAGGAGGATTTAAAGGCCAAGGCTTGGATGCAAAACAACTTTATTGAATGTAAAGAAGAAAAGGAGGTGGCTCACAGAGAGCACCAGGTGCAGCCATTAAGATGCAGTGGAGCTTCTGCAGGGTGTGCATCTGCCTGCCCAAAAGAGGGAGGGAGGGTTACACATCTCCACTAGGCTGGTCTGGGGAGGCACAGCAGCAAAGGAGAGAAAAAAAAGTAAAATATGGGAACAATGGCTTGATGCTGTAAAGAAAATGTCCCAAAGCTCTATCTCCTGCCCAGAACCATGTTGTAAGGTCTTGGAGGTTCTTGCCCAAGGATGTTGCCAGCAGATTTAGCAGGGACGACATCTGTTGCCACCATAGCAGTTGGTGATGCAGGAGATGTCAAAGCCCCCGGAGTTGATGGGCACTCCGCCACAGCTGAGGATGCTGCCAACGGCAGCGGAGGTGGAGGATCCCACCACGGTGTTCTGTGGGAAGGAGCTGAGGATGGGCCCGGGCAGGGTCACCACCACGGGCGAGGGCTGGATGGCCACGGTGGAGCTCTGGCACTGCCTGACACAGCACTCATTGCAGCTGTTGGCCAGCGGGCAGGGGCCGCAGGGCTGGCAGCAAGGGTTGCAGGGCTGGCAGCAGGACATGGCTCGGGGTCCCAGGTGCACCTGGCACAGAGGGCAGGGGAGAAACAGAAAGTAGGGACACACGAGAACGAGCACTGCCAGCAACCTCCAGTGGGCTAAGGCACCTCCTGGCCCATATTACACTGCCCAGCTCAAAGGCCAGCAGCTTTGAGTCAAGTCCCAGCCTCTGTATGCACAAGACCTTCTCTCTCCTGCCCTCTCCCAGAACAAGTAGCTCCCAGCCCAGGGCTCCAACTGCTGAGACCTACAGCCAGAAAAGAACTGGTCTTGTAGCAGGAGAAGGAGGAGGAAGAGAAGAGGCTTGCCACTCACCTGATTCCGGAGGAGGAGGAGCTGAGAGAAGTGGATGAGAGAGCAGAGACTTGGGCTGCCTTTTATAGCAGTCCTGCACTGCCTCACGCCCGGAGGCACCACTGTGGAAGTAATAATTTTGTGACCAGCTCATGTCAAATGTGAACCATCCCATCTAATGGTAGGGGCTGTGTCCTGGTTTCCTGCACTGCTGCCTTTTGATTTCCTGGCTTCTGCCACGTGCTTTCCTATTGAAGACCTCATTCTGTAAGTGCTGGGATGAAAGGCTCAAGGATTTCCAAGGCAGGAGCCTCAGATCAAGGACTGTTGGCATCTCTTGTGGGTTGGTGATGTTCACTTGGGTCATTTCTGATTGGTTTGTTTGTGGCAAAGTTGCCAGGAAATGGGCAACACTCTTATGCTTCTTGCCCAAGGACTGCCACGTGAGGGGACATGACAGAGGTTCCAGACAATGCTTCCTTCTTCCCTTCTGCTCTTTCTTACCACCTGTTCTCTGTGTCTCCCCAGGCCAGTTGAGTGGGGATATTTTGCCCTCTCTCCCTCTGTACAGCAGGCAGATGGACACCCTGCAGGAGCTCCACTGCACCTTAGTGGCTGCCCCTGGTGGTCTCTGTGAGGCACCTCCTTTTCTTCCTTAGACTCATCAGAGTTGTTGTGCACTCATGCCTTGGCCTCCAAGCTCTCCTTTGTTTTGTGGCAACTCCTCCAATCTGCTCATGCACAAGGTTAAACAAGGCACAGGGTGGGAGTGCCTGCAGTGGATTTTCCTCTGTGCTCTTTCCCTTGGAGCTAACGAAGACATCCATGTCTCCTGCACAAACAGAGGCCACCAGTGAAACCACAAGTTCAAAAGGTGGCAGCAGTGGGGATGGGATACAAAAATTCCTTTGCCTTCAGCCTTGAGTAACACTCTATCCCTTGGATATCCATGGTATCCTGCATACAGAAAAGGAACTCTTCAAGGCGCTGCTGGGCTCAGAATAACAACTCAGGTACAGAGTGTGCCCTGTGCCCAAGGGAGCAAAAGTTATGGTGGGACACCAAATAATCTGAGTATTCCTCTGCAGCAAATAATTCATTCATGAAAACATGAAATTAATTTACCATATTGTTGAGTGAAAGACTCACAGCTGTTGCTTTGTCTTCAGGGAGACAAGCCTGATGTGGGAATGGATGAAAATCTGTCCCTTTGGGGTTTGAAAAATTCCTGAGCCAAGCCTGGCTCACCTTTACAGACAGCACCAAAGATGCTCCATAAGGAGCATAGGGACCCTGGTGGACTTTGAGACCTGAGCCTGTGCAAAACTCATGAAGTCCAAGAAGATCATGTGAGAAGTTTTGCAGCTGGGTTCAGGGGAGGACCAAGGAAAAATACAGCATGGGTAGGGAATGGATTGAGATCTCCCCTGCAGAGAAGGATCCTGGGGTTTGGTGCACAAGAGGCTTGACATAACCAGGCAATGTGTGCTTGCAGCCCAAAAAACCAACCATATCCTGGGCTGCATCAAAAGAAATGTGAGCAGCAGGCTGAGGGAAGCTGTTCTCCCCCTCGAGTTCCCGCTCATGAGACCCTACCTGGAGTACTGCTTCCAGCTCTGGGACCCCCAACATAAAAGGCCCATAGAAAGGATATCGACCCACTGGACATTCAACAGGACTCAAGGGCACCACGGAAGGACAGAGGAACCTACAGAGAGTGCACAGAGATAGGATGAGGTCAATGAAACTGCACAATTTTTCTGTGTACTCTTAGTACAGCACCAGGGCCAAATCCTCCCAGCAGAAGCCCACCTAACTGTAACACTGAGTGTTGATCAGGGAGTGATGAAGGAAGCAAAAGAAAAGGATGTGTCATGTCACATGCAAGAAGCACGAGAGCAGGGTCGATTTCTGGCCACCAGAGGAGTTCAGAGGAATGACACAGATACAAATCACCAGGCCGCATGGGATGCCAACAGCCCTTGATCTAAACCTTCTTTGTCCGCTGATGTCTTTCTGCCCTGGAAATCACTGATGCTCTCATCCTGGCACTTTAAGAAATGACCCTTCATATAGGAAAGCATGCAGAATTAGCCAGGAAATGAAAAGGCAGCAGTGCAGGATACCAGGACACAGCCCCTACCATTAGATGGGATGGTTCACATTTGACATGAGCTGTCAGAAAATTATTACTTCCACAATGGTGTCTTTGGGCCTGAGGCAGTGCAGGACTGCTATAAAAGGCAGCCCAAGTCTCTGCCCTCTCATCCACTTCGCTCCTTCTCCTCAGGAATCAGGTGAGTGGGAAGCCTCTTCTCCTTCTTCTCCTCCTCCTGCTTCAACTCTGTCCTGGCTGAAGGACTCAGCTGATACTGGCTGACCCAGCTGAAGGGTGGAAACTGCTTTTATTGGGAGAGGGCAGAGGAGAGAAGGACTTGTGTAGTGAGAGGCTGGGACTTGGCTGAGATGGCTCCTGAGCTTGGAGCTGGGCAGTGCAATGTGGGCCAGGAGGAGCCTTGGCTCCAGGGTGTCTGGGTGCAGTGCTGCTGCTCATGTATCCCCACTTTCTGCTTCTCCCTTGCCTTCTGTGCCAGGTGCACCTGGGACCCCGAGCCATGTCCTGCTGCCAGCCCTGCAACCCTTGCTGCCAGCCCTGCGGCCCCACCCCGCTGGCCAACAGCTGCAATGAGTGCTGTGTCAGGCAGTGCCAGAGCTCCACCGTTGTCATCGAACCCTCGCCCGTGGTGGTGACCCTGCCCGGGCCCATCCTCAGCTCCTTCCCACAGAACACCGTGGTGGGATCCTCCACCTCTGCTGCCGTTGGCAGCATCCTCAGCTGTGACGGAGTGCCCATCAACTCCGGGGGCTTTGACATCTCCTGCATTACCCGCTGCTATGGTGGCAACAGATGTCGTCCCTGCTAAAATTGCTGGCAACATCCTCGGGCAAGAACCTCCAAGACCTCAGAACATGGTTCTAGGCAGGAGATAGAGCTTTGGGACATTGTATTTACAGCTTCAGGATGATGTTTCTTTCTCCTACTCTTCCATCTTCCTTCTGTGCTCTCCGTGTCTCCCCAGGCCAGGCCAGGGGGACCTGTTGCCCTCCCTTCCTCTTCAGGGCAGGCAGATGGAAAGCCTTCAGGAGCTCCACTGCATCTTAGTGACCGCTCCTGGTGCTCACTGTGAGCCACCTCCTTTTCTTTACACTCAGTAAAGTATTTTTGCATCCAAGCCTGGGCCTCTGAGTCATCCTTCATTTTCTGGCAAATGTTCCATGTTGCTTAGGAACAAAGGTGGAAGAAGCAGAAGGTTCAACTCCCTTGAGGCTGACAGAGTCATCCCTGGCTACTCAACAGCCAAAGGTCATCAGGGAGACCATGGCTCCAAAGTTTGGCAACAATTGTGAAGGGAAACAACAATGTCTGGGGACAGCCCACAACCTCACCTTGTCCTTCTCTTCCCCTCCATTATCTGGCCTAGAGTCCATGGCTTGCAGACAGGAGCACGGGTAGATGAGATGCATTCCCTCAGCACAGGCAGTCAAAGCTGCTCTCCAGACATGCAGGGCTGAGGTAATTCACAAGTGTGCTTTCAGCCATATGCAGGCTAATGCAGTGGTAAATAACTTTCAGCCAAATTTTTGTAAATGTCTTATGGCTTTATTATAAATTTGTAACATTTCTCACATGTATGAATGTATGTAATCTGTCCATTGAGTGCTTCCTGGATGAGGTCTTTGATCAAACATGTGCCCACTGCTGCTGGGTCAACTTTTGGTTGACAGTCCATGCCCACTTTGTGACCTTATTCCTGTATTTGCACTGTACTGTGTTGTGCTTGTCTCCAGAATACAGAACAAGGATGTTTGTCCCCAAAACTGGCTGCCTACCTCTCTACGGCCCCTTCTCCAGCCTGTTTTTTCTCACAGTGCCTTCCTACCAACAGTCCTTGTTTGGCTCCATGGATATCTGGCTATCAGTGTTACAGACACCTTATCATCTGGGCTTCTGCACCACCTGTGGCTCAAACATTGATATGAACTTAGACTGAAAAGGCAGAAGTAGAGAGAGAAAGGCAAAAAGTAATGTCTCTGAGTTTGGGGGTGTAATGTCTTTATAGTCCCCCACATTTTAATATACAATCTGATTATGAAAATAAAAGGCAAAAAGGTTAACATCAGAAGGACAACCACAGGCTGCAACATTTTATTACAAATTTCAGTTGTTGGTGACCATTCAAATCAAATATCCTGACAATGGTGTTCCCTGTCTTTCTTTGGTTGCTGCATCAGCCAGTGGATTTTGCTACATCAGGATGAATGGTAATCAAAGTTTTCTGTCCATTTTCTTGAGCTTCCTTGAATAGCACTTTTCGCATCCAGGTGAGATTCATTCAGTAGGAATAGGCTGCTGGTCCTAAATCAGTGTATAAATAAATCATAACAACTGGTAAGATGTAACAGGAGCTGAATAATGAAAATCACATCCCATAATGTCAACAAAGTTACAAACACAAATATTAGGGTACTTGTATGTACAATAATGTTGTCTAGAAACACAAAATCACAAGGGGTTCTCACACAGGCACATCCATCCCATTGGGTCCATCCTCTGTGCTCTAGGGGATAGAGAGCATCTCCGTTGGGATTTAATCCTGACACAGTGATTGGGTATATGGTATATACTGAAGCATCGTGTATTGTTATAGCAAAAGCTATGGGTTTATGGTTAGTGGGGTCATAAGTGAAAATAAATAGTTGCTGCTATTATCTAGTTGCTAAGAGTGGAATTTCCTTTCAAATTTAGTTGTATTTTCCCAGGTTGCCTTTTGAATGTCACCTTCCTTTGTAATTGCTGCCACAGTAAATTGCACCTGCAAGAGAGAAGTGTGTGTGGTGCAGAATGCATGCGGTTACCATACTGATTACCATAAACAAAAGAAGTGAGGGTTTCAACCCTGTGGGTCAAACTTGTTGATACGTGAACCAAATTTATTTCCTGCCGGCAATAATTGCTCCTACAAAAGTGATAAGCAGTTCTTTGATGAGTAACTCAATCTTCAGTGGGATGTACTGGCACAGTTCCCAGTAACGTTCTTGGAAAGATAAAACACTACAAGTCTCGGCAGAGCTGGCCCAGACAGGTTACCCTTTAGTTGCTGTAGTTGTACAATAATGACTCAAGTCCCTTTTCCCACACAGAGTATCACTGTTCTGTCTCTTTAAATACAGCTGAGTTGAGTAATAAAGATCTCTTTGTCCATCAGGGCCAGTTTGGCCTTGACATTCCTCAGGTGGAATCTCAGCTTCTAGTTAATGAACTGCTTGCCACACTACTGTTGCTGCTTTCCCCATGTTTTCAGGGGACAGGGGGCCATGTCTCATGCAATTAGAATATTACATAATTACATGTCCAGAGGATATCTACCCGGATCCCTGCTGCTCCTGCCACGGCTTCAGGGTTTTTTGCTATACTTTGTTTGCCACCCCGGGTCTGCTTGCCTCTGCTGCTCCAGCCCACTGCTCTAAGGTTCCTGTAGCAACCCATTTCGCTACCCGGAGTGGCACCAGGACCGCCTGCTCCCCGTGAGTTTGGAGCAATGGAGCCCCCTCCCCTCTCCCCATCGCCTGAGCCGCCATTGCTGTGTGACAGAGATGCCACAGCGCCCCCTGCAGGCGCGGGGGAATCATCGCACCTGCCCTGCCCGACCGGGAGCCCGCAGCGCCCCTGCTGGCTGTGACCGGAACTGCACGCAAGGGGAAGGTGCCTGCAGCCGGGAGAAGGCTGTCGCTGGGTTCTGGTTCTGTTTGCTGTTGCTGCCAGGGTTGTTGTGTGTTTGTCTTGACATATATATATACTCTAGTAAAGAACTGTTGTTCCTTTTCCTATATCATTGCCTGAAATCCCTGTAATTTCAAGTTATAATAATTTGGAGGGAAGCGGATAATATTTTTCATCCCAGGAAGGTTCCCGACTTCCTTGGCAGATGCCTTTCTTTTAAACCAAGACAATTGTCCATATAGGGTAGAGTGCAAGAGAAGCAAGAGACAGACATTAAATGAGAGATCACCAGTCCTGGCTCCATCATTGATTCAGCTGATGGAGTATCCAGCCGGATCAAGGGCATTTGTCCCAGAAAAGTGCTGTCCTACCTCCACACGGCCCCTTCTCCAGCCACATCCCATTTGTTCTCACAGCAGCTGGATCAACACTGAAACCAGGATTGACATCTCACCTGCTGGATCAATGCTGGTACCACGACTTCTTTTTCTCTCTGGTTCTCTCTCTTTCCCTCTCTTTCTTTCTCTCTTTCCCTTATTAATTCATCTCTCTCTCTTTAATTTCTCTCTTTCCTTTCCCCAAGCCCCTTAATCCAAAACACACTGCCGTGTGCTTATATAGAAGGTCTGGGATTACTGGAACATACCAATCTTCACACCAAGTGTGTAAGTTACTAATAAAAGTTTCTGATTTTACGCAGACCATCTGACTTTTGCCATTCCTTTTCACCTTGAGCATTTATGAACCTTGAGTGTTTTTTACACCTTAAGAGTGAAACCCCAGGGTCTGTGTTATGTGATTGCAGATGCTGATCCCACCTTCCGCATCACCTTAGCCCTGCATGTCTGGACAGCGGCTGGGGCCTGCCAGGCACTGAAGGACTCTAGGAGGTACCTGTCTCATGTACCTTTGAGCACATGTACTGCTCATGGACCCTAGACTGGGTAATACAGGGGAGGAGAAGGAAGAGATGAAGCTGTGGGCTGTTTCTAGACATTGTTGTTTCCTTTCCCCGCTCCTGCCACCCTTTGGAACCATCTGTTCCCTATTTGTCATTGGCTGTGGAGTAGCCGGGGATATTCTTCAGCAGCTCAAATGGAAAAGGCAGAGAGGAAAATCCTCTACAGGGAGTCCCAATCCTCTAAAGGGAGTTCTCCACCTTCTACCCTGAGAAGACGGGAAGAGTTACCATGGAAAGAAACAGGACTCAGAGGCCAAGGCTTGGATGCACAACTTTAATAAATGCAAGGTAGCAAAAGAGGTAGCTCACAGAGAGCACCAGGAGCACCCACTAAAATGCAATGGAGCTCCTCCAGGTGGTCCATCTGCCTGCCCTAAAGAGGGAGGGAGGGCAACACATCCCCACTGGTCTGGCTTGGGGAGACACGGACAGCAAAGGAAAGAGAAAAAGAAGTAGAAGGGAACAGTGTCTCAGACACTAAATACAATGCCTTAAAGCTCTATCTCCTGCCCTGAACCAGGTTGTAAGGTCTTGGAGGTTCTTGCCCAAGGATGTTGCCAGCAGATTTAGCAGGGACGACATCTGTTGCCACCATAGCAGTTGGTGATGCAGGAGATGTCAAAGCCCCCGGAGTTGATGGGCACTCCGCCACAGCTGAGGATGCTGCCAACGGCAGCGGAGGTGGAGGATCCCACCACGGTGTTCTGTGGGAAGGAGCTGAGGATGGGCCCGGGCAGGGTCACCACCACGGGAGAGGGCTGGATGGCCACGGTGGAGGTCTGGCACTGCCTGACACAGCACTCATTGCAGCTGTTGGCCAGCGGGCAGGGGCCGCAGGGCTGGCAGCAAGGGTTGCAGGACATGGCTCGGGGTCACAGGTGCACCTGGGATGGAAGGCAGGAGAAGTGGAAAGAGAGAACATATGACAAGCAGCACTGCACCCAAACACCCTGGAACCAAGGCACCTCCTGGCCCACATTGCACTGCCCAGTTCCAAGCCAGGAGCCACCTCAGCCAAGTCCCAGCCTCTGTATGCACAAGACTTTCTCTCCCCTGCCCTCTCCTAGAACAAACACCTTCCAGTCCCGGGCTCCAACTGCTGAGACCTACAGCCAGGAAAGAGCTGTCCTTGAAGCAGGAGGAGGAGAAGAAGAAGAGACTTGCCACTCACCTGATTCCTGAGAAGGAGGTGAGAGAAGTGGATGAGAGAGCAGAGACTTGGGCTGCCTTTTATAGCAGTCCTGCACTGCCTCAGGCCCAGAGGCATCTTGATGGAAGTAATAATTTTGTGACCAGCTCATGTCAAATGTGAACCATCCCATCTAATGGTAGGGGCTGTGTCCTGGTTTCCTGCACTGCAGCCTTTTCATTTCCTGGCTAATTCCGCGTGCTTTCCTATATGAAGCTCTCCTTCTGTAAGTGCTGTGATGAGAGGCTTAATGATTTCCGAGGTAGAAAACATCAGCACAGGCAGAAGTCTCAGATTAATTATTATTGGCATCCCTTGTGGGCAGTTGATGTTTAGCTATGTCATTCCTGTGGTCTTTTCAGTGCCAAAGTTGTCAGGAAATGGGCACCCCTCTTGTGCTTCTGTCCCACATGCCCAAGGACTCTGCTGTGAGGGGACATGCTGTGTCTCCACAACAGTGTTTTCAGCTAATTACGTTTCCTGACCTTATTTGAATGTGCAGATTTTTGTTTGCTCCATGAAGACATATGTGAGCTCATGTGTGTCAGTCTAGGTTTGTAGTAAAATCCCTGGTCAAATCAGGGGGAAGATTATTCTAGGATGTATTGAAAAACATCTGAATAACAAGGCAGTAATTGGTCCCAACCAGTGTGAGTTCATGACAGGAAAGTCCTGCTTGTCAAACCTAATTCCTATCACAATTAGGTAACCCACCTAGCTTATGAAGGGTAGCCAATGGATGCAATGTTTTTAGCATTTCTTGACAGTTTTTGATACCATCTCTCACAGAATCCTTCTGGACAAAATGTCCAGGAGACAGCTGGATAAATATATTGTGTGATGCATAAGCAGCTGGCTCATGGGTCAGGCACAAAGGGTGACAGTCATGGGGTGACATCAGCTTGGCACCTGGTCTCCAATGAGGTTCCTCAGTTTTAGGATGAATCCTCTTCAACATCTTCATGAGCAGTTTGGATGCAGGACTTGAACGAGTACTAATTGAGTTCACAGATGATACAAAACAGGGAGGAGCTGTCAACTCTCTCAAAGACAGAGAGGCTCTGCAGAGACCTCAACAAATTAGAGATGGGCAATTACCAACCATCCGAAGTTCAACAAGGGCAAGTACCAGGTTCTGCACCTGGGATGGGGCAACCCTGGATATAGCGACAGACTGGGGAACGAGAGCCTGGAGATCAGAGCTGAGAAAAGGGACTTAGGGGTCCTGGGCAATGGCAAGTTGAATATGAGTCAGAAGTGCCCTGGCAGCCAGGAGGGCCAACTGTGTCCTGGGGGGCACCAGGCCCAGCATCACCAGCTGGGTGACAGAGGAGATTGTCCCACTCTGTTCTGCATTAGTTCAAGCTCATCTTGAGTTCTAGGTGTAGTTTTGGGTACCACAATATGAGAATGACATTAAGCTGTTAGAGAGGGTCCAAAGGAGGGACATGAATATGGTGAAGGGTCTGGAGGGGAAGCCATACAAGGAGTCACTGAGGTTGCTTGGTTTGTTCAGTCTGGATAAGGGAAAACTGAGGGGCGACCTCATGGCAATCTACAACTCGTGGACAGGCAGACACTGATCTCTTCTCTCTGGTGACCAGGGACAGGACTCTAGGGAAGGGCACCAAGTTGTGTCAGGGGAGGTGTAGGTTGGCTATCAGGAAAAGATTCTTCCCCCAGAGGGTGGTCAGACACTGACCAGGCTCCCCAGGAAATGGTCATGGCCCCAAGGCTGCCAGAGCTCAAGGAGCATTTGGACAATGCTCTCAGGCACAGAGTGGGATCCTTGGGGTGTCTGTGCAGGGCTAGGTGTTGTATTTGATGATCTTGATGGGTCCTTTCCAACTCAGGATATTCTGTGATTCTGTGAAACTATGAGTCAGTATCTGACAATAACAACATTAACGAAATGGCCCTAATTAGCTGCACCTGTTCCATTTCTTATAGGACCTAGAAAAGACATTAGATTGCTGGGTTTTTTTGGAGCATTTCTTCCAAATCTTTAAGAGTAACTAATAAGACCACTTTTCTTGAGAAAATCTGGTAGTGGGAAAAAGAAGCTTGAAGGGGTGGCCTTTGTAAGAAGAATCCAGCGACTGTCAGACATAAGAGAGTCTGTTTCAGCCAGCTCCAAAATGGATGCACTGGTGCCCCACATGAGCCCTTAGCAATGCTGGTGGTGTGTCCATGAAAGCACAATCCGTAAAGAGCAGCACACTCCACTAGAAGTGAGGGATGACCCAAAAAATGTGAGACACCAATACCAGAGAAAGGGGAGGAGGAGAAGTTGCCCCAAGCAATGGTGCAGAGGTTCCCAAGTAGCCTATGGAAGAGACCATGGTGGAGTAGATATCCACAGAGGAGCCCATGGAGGATCCATGCCAGAGCAGGTAGATAGCCCCTGTAGGAACTGTGGCTTGTTCCTCCTCATTGGAGATCTTTGTGGAGATCTGGCACACCTCCATTGATACATCAAAGCTGATTGAGACTTTCCTTGTCATGAGGGAAAAAAATGCATTTGTGTTGCCTTCTTGCTGGCGCAGTCATTTCTCCTTTTCTGACTGCTGCTGAGTTCATGATCGTCTTGCAAAGGACCTCATCACAGTATTTTAGTAATTCAATAGGGCCTACCAAGAGCACTGAGACTTTCTCAGCACAAGGACCCACATGGAGGGGCTACCTGTGGGGGTCACACACTGAGTGAAGAGGAACTGGTGATGATTTGGGTGCTGGCAACTGAGACCAGTGCTTGGGTCTCAGTAGGAGTCGGTGAAGCCTTGGTTTCTGGACACAGCAAGATGTGCACAGTGGCCAGTAAGGTGGAGAAAGATAATTTCTGTCCTGAACTGAGGGCAAGAGGAGCATGTGTGGAACCCCAGAGGCTCCAGGGGACACTCTGTACCTGAGTTGTTATTCTGAGCCCAGCAGTGCTGATAAATAACATAGAGAATAGAAATTTTCAGTTCACCTGAAGTTGCTGAATAGAGCTTAGATTAAAAAGGAAAAAAAAAAAAAAAAAAGATAAAAGGGTGTAAAAGTATAAACACAGGATGATAAACATGGCTGGAACCAGTGGAGAAACAGATAAAAAGGACTACAGTGGTTTTGGCAAGTCATGGTTTCTTTTCAAGTCATGCAACAAAGAAGCAATGGCACATGTCCAAAGAAAAAATTCAAGGAAAGGTCACTTTAATATCAAAGCATTCTAGTGAATATGACCATCAGAAACCTCTTTTTATGGCTCTCCAGGACCATAAAAGGATTTCCAGTAGGGGATGGATGCATGCAAATTATTTCTAGGAAAATTATGTTTATGTATTAGATAAGAAGCACGTTTTAATGAATATGTATGATTATGATGGATAAATACCTTGTTGTAAAGTCTCATGATACACAGAGAACAAGGAGATATCCTCTTTGTGTCCTGTGCAGATAAACAGTGCCTGCTCTCTGTTGCTTCAAATTGTGTTGGAAAGCTTATTCCTGCCAATTTAGGTATCAGTACCTTGAACAGTTCCTTTTCTGCACGTGGGACACCATGGATAGCTGGGGGATTACACAGGTTAGATCATGATGCAAGACTGAAGACAAAGGTCTAAGAAGAAATTTTCAAGTAAAACTGAAAAGTATCACTGAATTTTGGCATTATAAACCACAAGGCATTTGCACAGGGAAGACGGACACATGACCAAAGCCAAGACAGCCTTTTGTAGGTGTTGGTTTCACAGGAACAGGGACTCCATTGCACAGCTTGAGCATGCTTAACACCAATTCCAACTTGTGAAATATCTGAGAACTGAATATAACAACAGCAGCTAGGCCCTGCCATGTGCTAAAGGAGGTATGAGGTACATATCACATCTGTTCCTGTGTGCTGGCCATGTGCACCGGCTAATGGAGCAGAGGAGAAAGAAGAGATGAAGTTGTCAGCTGTCCCCAAGAACTGTTGTTTTCTATCTCCCCTGCCAGGATATTTTGGATCAGTTGTCTGATTACCATTGGCTGTAGAGTAGCAGGGGATGTCTTCATCAGCTTCAAGGGACAGGGCATGATGTAAAATCCACTGCAGGGACTCCCACCCTCGGCTTCCTCTATCTTTTTTTCCTCAGCAGACTGGAATAGTTCCTACAGGGAGTATGAGGGGCAGCCACTACAATGCAGTGGAGATCCTGCAGGGTGTCCTTCAGCCTCTCCTGTGGAAGGAGGGAGGACAACATGTCCCTACTAGACTGGACTGGGGAGATAAAGACAACAAAAGAAAGAGAAAACTAGAAGAAGGAAATAGCAACCTGAAGCTTTGCCATGTGCCGAAACAATGGAGACCTTGGGTGCGCAGGTGAGAAGCACAAGAGTGGTGCCCCTTTCCTGACAGCTTTGCCATAAACAAATCTACAGTCATGACGCAGGAACACATCACTTGCCCAGAGGGGATGCTGCCAGCCCTTGATCTGAGCATTCTGCCTGTGCTGACATCTTTCTGCCCTGAAGCTCTTCAGCCTCTCATCTTGACACTTACAGAAGTTTGCATAGAAGAAAGCACGTGGAATGCACTATGAAATGAAAAGGCAACATTGCAAGAAAACAGGACACAGCCCTACCATTAGCTGAGATAGTTTGCATTTGAGATGAGCTGGTCAGAAAATTATTATTTCCACAAAGATGCCTCTGGGCCGGAGGCAGTGCAGGACTGCTATAAAAGGCAGCCCAAGTCACTGCCAACTTATCCACTTCTCTCACCCCCTTCTCCTCAGGAATCAGGTGAGTGGCAAGCCTCTTCTTCTCCTGCTTCAAGACCAGCTCAGTCTCAGTTGATAGGGGAATTTAGAGCCCAGGGCTGGGAACTGCATCTCCGGGGAAAGGGGAAGAGTGTGAGGGTCTTCTGCAGAGAGAGGTTGGGACTTGACTGAGGTGGCTCCTGGGCTTGGAGCTGGGCAGTGCAATGTGGGCCAGGAGGAGCCTTGGCTGCAGGGTGTCTGGGTGCAGTGCTGCTGCTCATGTGTCCCCTATTTCTGCATCTGCCCTGTCCTCTGTGCCAGGTGCACCTGTGACCCCAAGCCATGTCCTGCTGCCAGCCCTGCAACCCTTGCTGCCAGCCCTGCGGCCCCACCCCGCTGGCCAACAGCTGCAATGAGTGCTGTGTCAGGCAGTGCCAGAGCTCCACCGTCGTCATCGAACCCTCTCCCGTGGTGGTGACCCTGCCCGGGCCCATCCTCAGCTCCTTCCCACAGAACACTGTGGTGGGATCCTCCACCTCCGCTGCTGTTGGCAGCATCCTCAGCTGTGACGGAGTGCCCATCAACTCCGGGGGCTTCGATCTCTCCTGCATCACCAGCCGCTATGGTGGCAACAGATGTCGTCCCTGCTAAATCTGCTGGCAACATCCTTGGGCAAGAACCTCCATGACCTCAGAACCTGATTCTGGGCAGGAGATAGAGCTTTGGGACATTTTCTTTACAGCATCAAGCCATTGTCCCCTTCTTCTCCTCTCTCCTCTTTGCTCTTTATTTTGCTGTCCATGTCTCCTCAGGCCAGTCTAGTGGAGACCTCTTGCCCTCCCGTCCCTCTGCAGGACAGGCAGATGGACACCCCCACTGCATCTTAGTGGCTCTTCCTGATGCCCTGTCTGAGCCACTCTGAGTATTTTTTCTCTACACTCAATAAAGCTCTTTTGCATCTGTGTATGGTCCTCTGAGTCCTCCTTCGTTCTCTAACGACTCTTCCAGTCTGCTCAGGGAAAATGGCTGGAGGAAGCAAATGGTGGGATTCCCTGTAGTGGATTTTTCTTTGTGTCCTTTCCCTTGGAGCTGACAAAACCATCCCTGGCTTCTTGGCAGCCAAAGGCCATCAGGGAGACTGGCTCCAAAGTGTGGCAGGAACAGGGAAGGGAAACAACAACTCCTGGGACCAGCCCACAACCTCATCTCTTCCTTCTCCTCCACTCCCTTAGCTGGTCTAGGCTCCACGGCATGCACATGGAAACACAGGCAGATGAGATGTGGTCCGTCAGCACAGGCAGTCAAAGCTGCTGTCCAGACACACAGGGCAGAGACAATTCGCAAGTTAGGATTGGTATCAGCCATAGGATACACAGTGGTAAATGATGTTTGGTTGAGTTTGTACAAATGACTTATGGCTTCACTATAAATTCACGTTTCTTCCACATACGGATGGATGTTATCTGACCATCAATGTCTTCCCTTTTGACCAAACCAGTGCCCAAGAGTATCAGACAAAGGATGACGGACGCTGGTGAACAAATGGTCTGCCAGAGACAGCCCACGGATCATGAAGTCGTAGAATGGTTTGGGTTCGAATGGATCATATGGATCATCTAATACCACCCAGATGCCAAAGGCACAGGTGCCTTTATCTAGACAGGATGTTCCACGGCCCATAAGTGAGAAACTGGAAGCATTGCTGGCTTGAAACATTTAATGTGCTTTTGTGTGGAGGAAGGGGCAGCTTGGGCTCTGCCCTGGTGAGGCAATGCCCTGCTCCATACACCCCATTCCCCAGATCTGTATCCCAGCCCTGCAGTGGCTGCCAATCCCTGGAAAACCAGAGGAGGTAATGCTCCACATCCCCCCCTGCACCCCAATCTGTCACCTGAACTGGTATATTTTCCAACAGAACTAGTGCAAGAGTGGCCAGATGGATGGAAGTCCTACCAGGACCCAGAAAAGTCAAATCGTATTTAACCTGAGACACAAAGCAAGCACATATCTTGACCCTACGTCTTCTTGGAATTTCTGTAAGCTGAACACCATTGGAACCAGGAATGGTAGCTGTGTTTGTTCTTTTCTATTCCTTTTCTGTCTCTCTCTGTTTCCCCTTCTTCTTCTAATTCCCCTTCTCATAATTTTGAGTAACTTAAAATCAGATGGGCTTAGAGTCTGTTAAAATGAATGGATTAAGTTAATGTTTTGAGAAATGTTTTGTGTTGATTGGATGTTGCTTGAAACCTTTCGCCAAAGTTCTTTGATTTTCTAAAGTTGTCAGTAAAGGGGTTTTTTGGTTTTGTGACCTCTTGAGAATATCTTGTTCGTATTTCTTTTTTGTGTCTAACTCAGAGTACATGAAAAAACAAAGTCCTTTTAAGTGTCACACTGAACGAGATTTTGGGGGCCTTACATTTTAATTGGCACAGCAAGCAGGGTACTCTTGTAGTGATGAAGAGGTACTTTATACGGAGATAACTGCTCATTGCAGAAAAAAGAATAAATTAATTTTTGCTTGAAACTGATATTCTCCAGCAAACACGTCATGGAATCCTGGGTAAAAACTGATCTAACCTGTTCTCCACTGATAGAATTGCTAAAAGCTTATAAATCTTGTCCAGCCTGATAAAGAGGGATGTGGGATGAGAAGAATTGGCAAAATCTGCAGTTAGTTGCAGAGAAAACTTGAACTTTGGCAAAAGACAGGGGGAAAAACCCCAGCAAGGGAAAAGGTCTGGTATCGATATGGGTGGAGGCTGAACTCAAAGAGAAATGTGTTGTGGAGCAGCAATTGAAAGATCTGATTGAGTTGCAAATTGCCTTGGAGGCTGAAACAATAGCCCACCTCAGGGTAGATGGAGAATGGAATACCCAGAAGAAGCTAGCCCAAAACCTGAAAAACCAGTTAAACAAACTTGTCCTGAGCCAAAGAGCTTTGGAGTTGCAAATTAACACTGCTGGGGGAGGTCTGGAGAATGAAGAAGAGTTTTTCAGCCCTGAGGAAAAGGTGGACCTCCTTGAACGTAATGTCACAATCCTCAGCCCTTGTGAGTTTAATGCAGCAAAGCCAAACCCTCCCTGCATCTTAACGTCCATCCACCTATAAAAATTGAGAAGGGAGAGAGGGAGGCAGGACTTCCCTTCCCTCCAAGTTCTGCCCGCTTGTAAAGACAAAATTCACTTATCAGGAGGCAGAGTCCACTATCTCACTCTGCAACAATTGGTTAAGTTACAAGGAAAAATTAGCAATTGTCCCAAAGAAAATGGAACGAAGAATGTCTTGAAAATTTCACTAATTGGGGTTGTCTTGGTTTAAGATAATTTAAAGAGCTGGGCACTCTAAAATGAGTAATCGTCCCTTAATTCCAACCAATCCCTTTCCACCAACAAAGAACAAAATATGATTAGATATAAATGAAAAAAATCACAGTTTACTAACGATCAGGACAGCAACAGGCAAAAAATAACAGTAAATAACTGCTAGATACAAAAATGCCGAACCTCACGAACCCCATGGGAACAAAGAGAGACACGAAATGCTGGAAATATCCTTCCCAAAGTGGCGCCTGACAGGGGTGGCTGCATGGCTTGAGGGACAAGGGAAAGGTGACATCACACCCTTTCCTTCCAAGGTGAAGCCCTCCAGGTGACCACGCGGTCCCGGGAACAAAGGGACAAGATAATCATAAACCCTACCGGGAAAGTCAGGAGCCTATAGAGCAGTTCCAGGGGCAGATGAAGACTGGTCAGCTAACATGGGGTCCACACTGCTGCTGCTTCCTCCTACCATTCGTGGTGTTGGAAAACATACCCAGTTTAAAATTTTTTGTTTTGTAACTTCAATCAAGTTTGTTTGCTTTTGCCCTGGGGGAAGGAAGGGAACTGAAGTTTCTTTCCAAGGCATTGTTACACTAAGTGAGGCCTGATGGGCTTAGCATCTCAACAGGCTGGGGAGTAACCCAAAAGATACCCAGAATGATAATGACCACCAGTAGAACATCAACGACCATTGCTCCAGACTCTGCCCCCTGGCATGGTTGGTGACACCTGGTCCAGAAAAGGCTGATAAGGAAATCAAGGAGTGAGCACCTAATTAACCTCAGAGGTCAAGAAATCAGGGTCCAATAGAAAACCAAGTACTAAGAAATACCTAACTTAGAACCAATGAACATTAAACCAATGTCTCTCTATGGGGATTTGACTGTATAAAGTTTGGGAGAAAATGCTGTAAAACTCATGTGTGATGGAATGATTTTCTCTGCATACCCGGGCTATGTGGGGATGAAATTATTTCTGTTGCACATCCTGGCCAGAACAACATCCCGGCCAGAATAAAGTAATGCCTTGATTCTCTAATACGAAAAGTATTGTTGGAGGATTTTTGTTTTTCCCGCAGTTTTTGGTGACACTGGGGCTCCCCTGGTGCTGCAGCTGTGCTCTGCACTGTGGCTGTGGTGGAGGGGAAAGGACAGGTCTGTCCACACCAGCACAGAGTGGCTCAACCCCGGGAACTTGCTCGATTTTTCGCTGCTGACAAAGTATTCGAAGTTCATTTCAAAATAGTTTCTAATTGTGAAATGAAGCCTTTACAAGTGGCTACAGTTGTAAACCCAAAGCAACCACCTTCAAAGCCAAGATCCCACCTTCAGCAAAAGGTGTCATGAAAGAGAAAGGGTCTCTGTTTCTGTATTCTCCTTTCCTGGAGTGGGGGCTGATCCATCTGGACCTTGTTGGAGCAGGGCTGCCTGTGGTGACAGGCAGCACCTGTGGGATTCACCTCCAGGCAGCTCAGAACTGCTAACTGTAGTCTCTCTGAGACAAGGGGGAAAAAAGAAAACACAAAAATGGAGAAGCCTCTGTCCAAGCAAGACCAAAAGCCCAGCCAGGCGCTAGCCCATGGGGATGTTCAGTTCACAGGAATGGGGACTGCATCGTGTAGCCTGAATATGGCAGATATTGATACCTACTTGTGAATCACCTCAGCCTGGCATGTCTTGAAGGCAGCTGGGCTGTGCCAAGTAATGAAGGAGTGTACATCTCATCTGTCTTTGACCATCTGTGCTGACCACAGAGTGTAGACCAGGTGATGGAGGGAAGGAGAAGGCAGGGCTGAGGTTGTTGGCTGTCCCCAGGACTCGTTTCTCACCCCTGTTGCTGCCACGCTTCAAAGCCAGGGTCTCCCTGAACACCATTCTCTGTGGAGTAGCCAGGGAAGACTGACAGCTTCAAAAGAAAAGGCACAAAGTAAAATTCACTGCAGCGAGTCCCAACATTTGCTTTCTCCAACTTTTTTCTTGAGCAGACTGGAAGAGTTGCCATGGAAAGAAGGAGGATTCGCAGGCCATGACTTGGTTGCAAAAAAAACTTTATTAAGTCTGAAGAAGAAAAGGAAGTGGCTCACAGAGAGCACCTGGAAGAGCCACTAAGATGCAGGGGAGTTCCTGCAGAGTGTCCATCTGCCCACCCTAAGGAGGGAGGAAGGGCAACAGGTGTTCCCGGGTAGGTCTGGGGAGACACAGAGCAAAAGAAAGGGATAAAGAGGAGAGAGGGGAAGAAGGAGACAATGGCTTGAAACTGTAATGTCCCAAAGCTCTATCTCCTGCCCAGAATCAGGTTCTGAGGTCTTGGAGGTTCTTGCCCAAGGATGTTGCCAGCAGATTTAGCAGGGACGACATCTGTTGCCACCATAGCAGTTGGTGATGCAGGAGATGTCAAAGCCCCCGGAGTTGATGGGCACTCCGCCACAGCTGAGGATGCTGCCAACGGCAGCGGAGGTGGAGGATCCCACCACGGTGTTCTGTGGGAAGGAGCTGAGGATGGGCCCGGGCAGGGTCACCACCACGGGCGAGGGCTGGATGGCCACGGTGGAGCTCTGGCACTGCCTGACACAGCACTCATTGCAGCTGTTGGCCAGCGGGCAGGGGCCGCAGGGCTGGCAGCAAGGGTTGCAGGGCTGGCAGCAGGACATGGCTCGGGGTCCCAGGTGCACCTGGCACAGAGGACAGGGGAGATGCAGAAATAGGGGACACATGAGGAGCAGCACTACCACCAAGCACCCTGGATCCAAGGCACCTCCTGGCCCACATTGCACTGCCCAGCCCCAAGCCCAGGAGCCACCTCAGCCAAGTCCCAGCCTCTGTATGCACAAGACCTTCTCTCCCCTGCCCTCTCCCAGAACAAGCAACATCCAGACCTGGCCTTCAAATGGCTCTGTCAGCTGAGACTACAGCCAGCAGAGACCTGGTCTTGAAGCAGGAGCAGGAGAAGGAGAGGCTTGCCACTCACCTGATTCTTGAGGAGAAGGAGGTGAGAGAAGTGGATGAGAGAGCAGAGACTTGGGCTACCTTTTATAGCAGTCCTGCACTGCCTCCGGCCCAGAGGCACCTTTGTGGAAGCGATAATTTTGTCACCAGTTCATGTCAAATGCAAACCATCCAAGCTAATAATGGAACTGTGTCCTGGTTTCCTGCATTGCTGTCTTTTCATTTCCTGGCTTCTGCCACGTGCTTTCCTATATGAAAGGCTACTTCTGTAATTGCTATGATGAGAGGCTTAATGACTTCTGAGGCAGAAAATGTCAGCACAGGCAGAAGACCTGATCAAGTGTCCACGGCATCCCTTATGGGCAGGTGATGTTTACTTGGGTCATTTCTGATTGGGTTGTTTATGGCAAAGTTGTCAGAAGATGGGCAGGAAGGGTCAGTCTTGCAAGTGACCTATGGTGCAGGAAGCAGTACACCTTACTTCCTGAGAAACAGAGCCAGTGACCAGCTAGTTTTGAGTATTGATAAGTATATAATCCAATTAAAAGTTGTTCTGCCTCCAGGAAAAAAACCATATTTAAGAGAGAGACATCTGAAGAAGAACTCTTTTCCTGTCCTGTTGCTGCCAGAGAAGTAAGTCCTGTGCTTCTCCCTCTGGTAAGACGGGGCCCTTGCCCTCCCTCCCCATCCCCCCCGAGGGGGGAGGAGAGAGGGTTGGAAGGGAGTTTGAAGCAGCAGTGCAGCTGAGCGTGGGGGAGGACCCAGCCTGAGCTCTCTGGCTCCAATGCAGCTGGGCAAACAACGGGCAGAGCCGGGCCCCTGCTCCGGGCCGG